>NWSH02000517.1:16115972-16127302 GCA_002382865.2 Heliothis virescens
CAATAATAAATCATGTAGCAGAAAAGTGTTATCTTTTATTTTCACAGCCCTTTCGCTACAATACGTATGAATTTTAACTTCACTACGGACTATTGCATAGAATGACGATGACCAGAGAAAAGTGCCATTTTAATATCATGTGAAACATATTAAATAACGATTTCTTTATCGACCACATTACACTACACCCAATAATATAAACATATTGAGTAATACTCATAAATTCATGTGGACCAATGCTATATAACATTTAAAAAACATTTGGTTATGCTTTTTCAAAATTAACATCGTTAAAATATGAAAGGAGTCGTTTTCGCGCTAATATTGGAATAAATAAACCATTTCACATTGTTATCGTAAAAGGCTAATGTCTAGAAAGTTGTAAAAGATAAAGATAGATATTAGATAAACTATATCACACGTTTACTTATGCACATGCAAATGTTATGCGTCTGCATCTCTCATTTCATAATACTATATTATATAGCATTATACATATCTTTGAACAGGGGTGTTCTTCGCGCTTAAATATTTTAAACACTTTACACTAGTTAAAAAGGCGATAGTCATGTGTTTAAGAAAATTTTGTATGAATAATTTTCAAAAACACGTGATGATCGATAAGACCATTAGCATTTCTTCGCCTTAATAAATAAAGTTTTCTATAGCTTTGACTGAATGATGAACTACACAAATCTAGGACTTAAAATTTGAACTAATTAGTGTCTTCATAATTAAGCATTTCACACAAAATGCAAGGAAAATAGATCTTCTGAAATTAATTCATGAACCGAAAATCAAGTTTTCAATTAATTCAAAACCATTACTACTACTACTGAATCTAAGATTTAGAAAGTACGGATAGCAAACATTCGGATAATAATTAATTAACAACATTCCTACGTAACTTGCGGACCGTACAGGGCTGTCACAAGTTATCTGTGAGCGATACAGATCTGGCTATTGGAAAGTGCAATGAGAAGTTTTCTTGATGAATTATGAAGATAATATAATTTCACTTAGCTTGGATAACTTAATTTAGATGAAAGTTAATTTAACTTGAAACGGACACATTTTCAGATTGATTGAAATCGGCGACAGCTGGAGATGCGCCCTTGCCGGCAATAATATTATTGCCGGCAACGGCACAGCTCTAGCGACAGCCGTTGAAGCTTAGCAGAGCCTGACATATTTTTCCTCTTTTTCAAATCTGTTTTTGATGCCTTCAGTTTTCGGGCTTAACAAATATTCAGGTGCAAAATCTAAATTATACAGTCAGCATGCCACAGTAAAAAAATGACTAACTTAACAAAAAATATTACGAAAATTATCTACGAATTAAAGTTCAAAACTTGGCAACCCTACAACCGATGCGATCGCGGTCCAGACGAAGCTATTGAAAGTGAAATTTCAGAGCGCGCCATCGGTCAATGACCCCAAACACACATAACATAACATACACACATACACTCACATATAATCTATGTAATACATAACACAATGGAACCTGTTTACTATTGACAAGTTTGTATGTTGATTTATTTAACTTCGATAGTAAATTAGATTTATGTAACAATTTGCGATATTTCTTAGCCATTTTTTCCGTGTAGACTTATCTTAAGTAAATGATTTAATAGCCAGTCTAGTCTATAAGTTAATGGATTATTCAAATTTATGTTAAAGAAAGCAGCTCTAGATTAAAAAAAAGTTTAGAAGATCACAAACTTTCATCTTAATTTCTTGTTTTTTGGTGACATTATTTACATTGTTTCATCTTCCAAGAAAGGTATAAAAAATTGGGCGAAACTACTAGCTTCTAATAATTATCTAAACAAGGTTATAGTTTTTATATAAGTCAATTTATTTTTAACGGGAATATTCGACCTACTTTTACAAGTTTTTTTAAACTTTAAACTTCACCTCAAAGAAATTACTTATTTAAATACGAACATAAATATAGGCTACACCATTACATTATATAACACTCATAAGTTATTATCAAAGAGTGACGTAACACGGGTCAGTGTTAATTTTGTCATTAGTATGGAGCGGTGAGTGACAGGTGTAATAACAAGTGGTTAACTGCTAATGAGCTGAACAACTTGAATCTATACTTATTTTAATAAATATATTTTTGGTAATTACATCCAACTATTGCTCATGAATTTATTGAACACCTACGAAGATACTTTATATGGGAATTTTCTTTTGTTTGTTTGTACCCGAATATCTCCGGAAATACTGAACTGAATTGAAAAATTATTTCACTGTTGGGAAGCTACATTATCCCCGGGTGACAAAGGCTTTATTTTATCTAGGTACGGACAGTAGTTTCCACGGGACGCGGATAAAACCGCGTTAAACAGTTAGTTAACAAATGAAAAAACAATAACAAACACAGTGGCAAGGTTATCTAGCAACATTGTAGGGGTAATCTCTTAACATATTTCGTGATATCGTGATCTTGCGCAGGACGTGGGGCTGCAATCGATACCATTTACTTGAACACATTTGTTCGGATATTCGCCATTACACATACCTTTGGAAATTCATCATGTAGTGCGGTCTGTCAAGAATAACTTACATACTTACATATTATTTTTTTTTAATATTAATTCATTGCATCTATATGAAGCCCAACAAACTAAATAACTCCAATTCGTTTCATATAGATTACGTGATGCTGACCAACAATAAAATATCAAATTATTCGCATGATCGACTCTTGCGCACGTCAATTTTCTAATGGCTTGATTGACGATGTGTGAGAACGGGTGCTCGTCACGGTACCACCTGGTGACATTCGTGTGATCGATGCCCGGACAGACAGACTGAAGAAAAATATGTTTATTGAAATAGTCACTGAAAAACTTCAGCCTGGAGCCGGCCTACGGAATGAAAGCGAACTTTTTGTGAACACTTCATATGGACGATTTTAATTAATGACTAATTTTACGGCAGTTTAATAAAGATGAGTTTGTCAAACTGACAATAGCGTTTTTATTATTTGATAGTGTTTTGTTTGAAGTAATTTTTAAGTAAAAATTGGCAAATTGAGACAAATTATTGAACAATAGATAGCAGAAAATTTCAAATGAACTGATAAAAAGGCTAATCAACAATCATAAAATTCTGCCTAAAATTACACCATTCCATCAAGCTTTTCATTTCAAAGTTTATTCAAATGATCTCCCAACTTTCACTGCACCAAATTAAAGTTTATTGACGTAACCCCTGGGATCTCACGTCGCGCCCACAAAGAGTCACGTACTCCATTGATAAGAGACACACCACAGAGAAAGTGACAAAAAATATTTCGTCATTGTGTACAGAACTCGAATGTATTACTTTCATTGATGCGAATGAACCCTGGAACCTTGAACCAACTGGAACCAGCATGAGCAAAACTCTCTTTGAGAAAATGGCTGCCAATTAACGAGAAGGCGAGGTTATGCAACAAGTAGTTATAGCTCATTCATTTGTTCTTGATGAGATCGCTACGCATGCACACAACAAAATATATTGACGCACATACTTGACGCACACAAGTACATACGAATATAAAGAGCCTTCTCCTACTCTTTGGCAGAATATAAGGCGTCTCCAGTTGGTTAATTGTCCAAGATCGATGCGAATGAACGCGTCAAGTGGTGAAGGAATTCGATTGAGAAAAAATGCAGATGTTATGTAAATTAAGGATGTTGATATGATTTATGCAAGATCCCTACCAAAAATGATTCATTTTGCTCACGAATAGTCGCTTTCTGACGTTAATGTTATAGCTGATAATTTTTTTCCTATATTTTAAGATAGTGTCAATACAATCTATTTACTTTTTTTAACTCCATAATTTTATACATCAACAAAATTCCCAGGACAGACTGACAAACATTTCCTAAATATTCATCAACAGATATTGCATCATTACTAATGACCAGCACAAACCATGTTCCGCCAAGGTTTGTGAACCAGTACCCACCGTGACACCAAGGTCCGTTCCGTACCATCGGAGTTGCTATGGCAACATCTCTTGTTGTCGGATTTCCCACGTTTTCACTTTCTAAATCGGTAATTGAAGGGATTTTGTAAATATCACGATCAGTGGTGAACAACCATACACGACCTCATACCGCCTAACCTTTTCCCAACCATGTTGTTGTAGATGAAGATGACTTCAAGTATATTTGGATGCAGCAGAAACAGTGTTTTCCATGGAGCGAATGCCTATCTTACCTCCACAACCCAGTTACCCAAGAAACCATACACGATAAATACCTAGTTATTGTCTTGCAATAAAAAACATATGAAAAGCGATTTACCCGACTAACCACCATATTTGTTCGATGAAGATGAATGCAATAAGTATCAGTATTTTTGTTGATTGATTTTCTTGGGTAATAAAATATCCAGATATTTTCCAAGACAAGGATACTCCAGTGTTTTGACAGTTTCCTAGTTATCGAGACGAATCGCGTGAAGTTAATCAAACAAAGACGAGGAAAACTCCCGGCTTCGCTCGCCTTTGAAACAATACAAACTTAAACGACAAATAAAAAGGAAAAAAACATCAATGAAGTACCAAGAATTAGGAGTGATCGATTGAAAAACCAAGTACATTGACCTGTTTCAAATAGCAGTAGGTACGAAATACTTGTATTGGGTACCTACTTTTATTTTTAATTGAGTAAAATGCTTGGGCTATTTTTGGCTTGGCTGTCAATACGCAACTCTTTGGTGAGAGATTTTTTGCTTTATTTTCCGTTATAGTGGCACCGGGTCTTTTGTGCATGAAACAAAAAGTATGTTAAGTATGAATGTAGAAGGAGTGAGAGGGTGAGGAAGGCCAAAGAAAAGATGGATGGATTGCGTGAGAGATGACATGAGTAAGAAGGACACGAGTGACAGGGAGAAATGGAAAGAGAAAACATATTGCGCCGACCCCAAATAAAATTGGGATCAGGGCAAGAAGATGATGATGACTGTTTTCAAGGGAAGACTAACTTATTTGTACTGAATGGCGACAACTGTCAACTGCACCAAAAACGGTTGGACCGTATAGACTTACAGGATATGAGAATTTGATAATATTATGTTTTGTTCAAAGAGATAATATTCATGCTTACCTAAACCAATACAGAGATAATTGGATTAACAGTTGAATAATTATTAACAAATTAGCACCTTTAAAGATAAAGGTCACAATCAACAAAACAAATTCATAATCGCTTTTTAACAGTTTGTAAACAACTTAGGGTCGACTAAGGGCTACAAAAAGACAACACGTGTTTTAGAAAATTGACCATACAAAATTTTCTAAAACACGTGTTAAACGTGTGTTTATCNACCAATACAGAGATAATTGGATTAACAGTTGAATAATTATTAACAAATTAGCACCTTTAAAGATAAAGGTCACAATCAACAAAACAAATTCATAATCGCTTTTTAACAGTTTGTAAACAACTTAGGGTCGACTAAGGGCTACAAAAAGACAACACGTGTTTTAGAAAATTGACCATACAAAATTTTCTAAAACACGTGTTAAACGTGTGTTTATCTTTTTTAGGGTTCCGCACCCAAAGGGTAAAACGGGACCCTATTACTAAGACTTCGTTGTCTGTCTGTCTGTCTGTCTGTCTCCGCGCTGTATCTCAAAAGCCGTGATAGCTAGAGAGCTCAAATTTTCACAAATGATGTATTTCCGTTGCCGCTATAACAACAAATACTAAAAATTTAAAAAAGTTATATATTAAGGGGGGTCCCCATACAATAAATTATAAAGATAGTGCAATTTGAATACAACGCCATCTGTTACTCAAGCGTGGAACTACAGGAGCGTGGTACGGAACCCTTCGCGTGCGAGTCCAACTCGCACTTGGCCGGTTTTTTGTAGTAAGATCTTTATAGTCTTACCACGTACCAGCTATTAAGTAATACATATAACTGTGAACTGTTTAGCAGTCTACTCAGTCCCCATAGGCGCAGTGGTTGGCAGGCTCGCATGCAGCGGCTGCCAACTCACTGCTCCCACACTGACGGAACTGAATACTGAAGTAGGCGCTGACCTTTACTCTTACTGTTATGTCATGTTTATTTAAGTTTTACTTACTCTGTTATACTATGTAAAATGTATATGATACCATCGGGAAAATTAGAAATTTGTTGAATGTGTAACTGACCCAAGAATTTAAACTCAAGTTCGGTGAGCACGCTTAGGGGCCCATTGAACAGGTTCCAGATAAAGTTCTAGATAGTTATCTGATAGCTAACGCTATAGAAAAGTAAACAATAAAAAAACATTTCCATGGCATTATCTGTCAGATTGCATTAACTCGCTAGAACTGTATCTGGAACCTGTGAAACAGCCCTAAGAGTAGCAAAACTATGTTACTAGGTAATGCGTCTCCTAACTCCGGAAACATCCAATCAAACATTCAATTAGACCATATCATACAACTAACAACCGCTACCAATTGCAAATCATACCACAACCGCCCCTCACAGCTCATTACATAAACCAATCGTATGGCCACCCTGCAGGAAACGCGCGTAACAATTAACGAACAACTGCAACCGGTTGCTATTAATCAATCGTTGTGCAACACGTTACATGCTACGACTGGTCTTCCGATGGACATGGTATGACACACATCTGATATAAGGCCCCAAAACTGTTGGTTTTCACTGATAACCAGTTTAGCTGATTGGCGGGCTATCAGGTTTTACATAGGTGTACAGGAAAAAATAAAAATACTTTGATAGTTGCGAATCAAAGATATGTTATTAGTAAGTGGAATAATTGCGTAATAAACTGGTATTTCAATGATTTTTTAAAAACCCGCTATGGGTGTAGCGTGAGAGAGTGTCAGACTTTTCCTGACTAAACCCACAGTTTTCTTTCTTGAGCCCTTTGTGTGGCAGGGCCGCGGTAACTCTTTCGAACAACCCGCAGCCCCGACAGGCTCTGGCCCTAATGGGCCCCGCTAGAGTTTGCTAACTCTCTTTGAGTAGCGCGTGGAACAACGCGCGCCGCCGACACTGATCTACCGTCTCCTAGAATTGGTCACATTGGACATTCTTTAAAATGAACAGAAGATTATACAAAAATGATTTCTTAATATGTATAACCTTATATAATTTTAAGTAGTAAATAATCAAAATCTCGTCTTTAATGATATTTATGAACTTATAACGCTCTGTAGTACGAGCAAGGTTACCCCGTGGTAGGTCAAGGCATTATTCCGTGACTACTGAGCAGTATTTCCTTTCAATTAATTAGCATAAACAGCGTCAGAAACACATGTCCAAGTCACTGATGTCAACTAATTGGAATTATAATTGAATACTAATAAACATTGAATGACCTACTTTTGTATTGATATCGAAGTGTTAAAGTAATTGCATTTAAACGAGCTCGAATTCCTAAATTGATTGTTGAGGCAATTTGGGATTAGGAAAATTTTAGCCTTTACCTATAGCCGGAGATATAGCCTCATCACGCTAATATCAAATCTAATTAACCTGCATCATACTCAAGATTAATTAATTAATTGAGCCGTTTCAATGTAGCCGAAACATTAACAAAGTAATAAACATTTAGAGATATTCAAGTAGTTCCATTTTCTGCATTCGATGCACTAAATTGTGAAGTCGTTATTCCATTACGAAAATCGGCATCAAAACAACAAAATATTGCAACATTTCGCACAGAAAACAGTGGTGTAATTAAATACAGTTAGCCACAGTTTACCAATAGGGATATAGAGCCCGCTGTATGCGCCCGCGCCGGTACAAACATGTGATATTTTGATTTCCTTTCACCGCGATAATAGCCGGCTACTTTGCTTACATACCGCAGATTTGCGCGGGTCCAAGGTAGGAGCTTTCATTTGTTTGAATATATAAATTTTATTGGTAAAACATCTTCAATCAGTTATCCATATCAGAGAAGATAGGAAAGATTAAATGTCCCCTACATATTTTTAGGATTTCGACCGTTTTTGAGGAATATGAGAGTTTACGTCAGTTTTCGATAAATATCTGAGTTGTTCCAAAAATCATCGTTCATGATAGCAAAGTAAATAGTACTAAAGTATATTGAAACGTATCATTTATTGTTAAATAACATTAACAATATAAAACGTGTCTCCGCAATGTAACAACAAGTATTTCAGTTACCTGTTTCACTTGTACCAATCGCAACACGCTGAGCATTGCATAACTCTGGTTTGGGACTCACACGTGCACTCGTTCACTTTTGTTTTCGATACAAATACAAGTTTTTATCCATTCAGGTTTAGCTTTACACCTCCTGCTTAAAGAAACATTCCTTGAAGTTGCAAATGGCATGAAGTTTCTGAGATATCAATCACAAGTAAACGCTATCTCCACGTCAACATTTGACAAATTAATAAACCACGAGACTAGATATTTCTGCGTCCATTTGACATAAACAGTTTAATCTAAAATCAGTTGCAATAAATGTTCATACAAAACAGCCATTCTCACGAACAAGTGTAACAAATTACGATTGCTATCACAACATTACTTCAAACGTTTTTCTCAGCTTTTAATAAATAACGCTAGACCCAAATAAACCAATTGTTTTTTAAAACTATCACGATCTTTGCAACGGAACGACAACAAACGCCGTTCACTAGAAATTATCACGAACAGATAAAACTAATTTTGTAATAGAGCAAAAAAAAAACTATGAATGAAACCTAAGTAGCGAATATTCGCACGTTCCGAAACTGAATGTGTAATGCGTTGGGAAATATGGCAGCGACTGCGACCACGATTGGTGACCGGCCGGCAATCACTGCTAGTTTGTTTTGCATTGTAAGGACAGCTGTGAAAATTATTAAATTTTCTTTGTAGCTAATATGGGCTAAAAGTGCTACTTTAAAGATAAAGTATCCTTACCTAAGTACAAATACAGGAACTTACATAGTAAGTTCGAAGACATACTATTGGCAGTTACCAACTTTTAAAACGGTACTATCGCATGTCAGTCATAAAAAAACTCACGAAGCACGCGCCTAAATAACAAAGCATATCGTAATACTGTAATAGTGATGTTCATTTTTTGTGATGCGTATCGATAATCCTCCATAGTATTACGATTACGACGATAACTGCGATTAGTACGGCAATTATGCGATTGCCGCATACGTGTGCATTCCTGACAGGTCTATGACTTGCATATGCTTGACGTAAATAGTATTGCATGAGGTGATAGCTCGGCGTTTGTTATGATCGACGATGTATTGACTTGATTTGTGGGTTCGCACTGCGGTTATGGGAGATCAAGTTTAAATTAAAGTATATTTGCAGATTATGCATGTATGTTTGTATGTCATAATGACTTAGATTTTTTTTAGAAGATTTTTTGTTGATAATAATTAACTTAATATAAAGATGCATGTTAAAATAAGTACCTATACAAGATATACTTACGTCTCTGATATAATTTACTGGCCACATTACTTTTTCAAGTGATTTTATAAAAGTGAACTAAACCTCACATAGACAAACTTAACATATAAGTTCATCTTATCAGAAACAGTTTTACATTATCTCCATGTTTTTACAAATCATTCTATCACAATCCATGTGCCTCTATTTTCAGCAACACAAAAGCGAACACATTGATTGATCGAATCATTCATTGGATCGACAAAAAACGGTCGCGCGTAATCCGACGAGTGGCGTAAAATCGATACGTTTGATAGTTTTTATCGATGTTTTTGTGGTCGTTACTGAGTGAGGTCGGCGCATCCTTGGGTGTGGGTCAACAGCTATTGATGCGGAATTTTTATCTGTTAGACTGCTGTAGAATGTATAGTTCCATAGTATTTTGTGCCGAAAAAGACTATTATAGATAGGTACGCAAACTAGGTTTATTCATAAGGCAGATTTTGAGTACTTGCCATTTTCTGATAACCAAGTACGAAAGACAGTCAGTCTACATACATTGTCGGGTAATATTTGGATCAAAATTTCCACACAAAATAACATGAGATGCATCTCAATTTTTAAAAACAAACGTCGTGACATTGCCAAGTAAGTCAAACCCTATCTTATTCGTTCAACTTAGTGTCACAGTTCACACGCCACTTATCTCTAACTTACATCTACTATCAAGTGGTATCAACTTCCAAACTCGAAAACTATCGTAAATCAAATACTTTCGTAATAAATTTTGAGAGAAAGTCTTTCTGTTTGTGCGTCATCGTAAAATGATAAGTCATTTACATAATTCTGCTAACGTTTAGGCTTGAATTTGTAAGTTAGTGGTATGTAACTGGTTCTCGTATTTTATGACATTTCCTGAAAGTATATGATATCATCAGTTCACACGGAAAATATTTTACTCGAAGTTCAAGATGCTAAGAGGAAAACTCGAGGAAATATCAAGCTTTATAATCAGCAAGTCACAAAAATGTAAAGCGGATTTTTCTACAACGTGGTAGTAAATACAATAAAATTTTATACGACTGAAATAAACGCTGAAGATCATCATATTCCTGCCCTGTTCCCAATTTTACTTGAGGTCGGCGAAATATATTTTCCGCTTCCATTTTTCCCTGTCACTCGTCGTACTACTCCGTTCTTACTCATGTCATCTTTCAGGCAATCCATCCTAATAAACGCTGGAAATATTGATTAAAATCACTTTTCACTTCCTAACCCCATATTTTAACCCCCCGAATCACCCAAACATGATAAGATTCGCCATCAGTATCGTTGATCTCCACCAATCCCACAGCATCAAGTTTCACCTTGTTCGTCCATTGTTAGTTCACGCACGGCCTGCGTCCATCCCATCAGATCGGGGAGCCAGTGGCTTGATGCGCAAGATACGAAGGTCTTGCTTCAGTTATTATTGTTAAACTTTACGTAAATCTTTTTTCTAGTGATCTTTTAATGGTTAAGCAGTGGGGTAATGCAAAAGTCCTATGCTCTGGAATATAAACTTCAGTACTGAGACATTTTGACATGAAATAAAACCCTGAAAATTGCCTTATCATTATATAATAGTAAATCACTCTGCTGTATACGAGTAATACAATTCTGTAATAAATTGAAGTTGACTGTGAAGTGGCGACTTGTAACCAATTTGCTATTGTCTCATTAATCTTTTCAACTGCCACTGAAAATAATCTAGCATTTATTTTTTAAACTGAATCACGTTATTATCAGAAACTGGCCGGTTCGCGCGGTTTCACCGGCGTCCCGGAGGAAGTTCTTTCCATACCCGGATAAAAAGGGTTGTTTGCATTTTGCTCCATTCTTTTGTTTAGCAAACTTTTGAAACACGAACATCG
>NWSH02000517.1:16127402-16142313 GCA_002382865.2 Heliothis virescens
ATTTTTGTCGTGGATGACTTTGGGAATACTTCGTGGATCAAAATGAGAATAACCCATAAAAAGTATAGCCTATGTTACTCGGGAATCGTGTAGCTTTCTAATAGTGTACATTTTTTTTTATCGTTTCAGTAGTTTCGGATCCTTTAGGGTGGTACAAAAAACCTCCTCTTTATTATATTAGTGCAGATAGCTTTATTTTGAAGCTAAATCCAGAATGCAGTAGCTGGGTAAATATCATTTCACCGTATTGTACAACTTGTAATACCGTTTGAAACGTGAAGACTCACTTATCCCACAAACCTGTTGGACATTATCGCTGGTACTTAACAGCAATAATGCGAAGTCAAACAAATAGTTTTTCTGTCCGTTTGGAACGTAAATGTGAAGGTTTGGTCAACATTTCACGAACTACTCGAAGGGCCGCGCCTTATACCACGAGCGGGTAAGGGTTGCCACTTATCGTTTAATCTCGAATTTTAGATACCTATACTTTAAATTATTTGTTTTCTGTACAAATTTTTGGACATTTTGTTTGGTAAGTATTGACAACCCAATTATCCGGTTTATTGTATAGAGTATAATTCTCAGTTAAAAAAATAATAAGTAATTGTCAAGCGTGGTGATTAACGCTCATTCATTCTATGTATGAGAAGTCTATGCTTAGCAGTGAGACAATAAATAGCTGATGACGAAACGAGAATTTACTCTTACTTATTGGTTTTTGAGTCACCATTTTATCAAAAGGGCTTCAGCTTGTTAGCTTCGGTTCTACGTTCGTCTTGCATAAATTCCGGAATTTTATAGTCACATAGTCTGGTAGAGGCATACAAGATTGTAATGTGCTTGTCCGTCAACCCTCAGAAGATAGAGGTGTCATATTATCGGTTATTTGGCTTGTAGTTTATCGATAGTGTTAAATATTGGACGGCGCGTGCGTTGTTTAGTTAGGATTTCTTATAACAGTCGACAAAGGTTCCAATTCTGTTTAAAGGATAATTCTGTAAATAGGTTTTTCTTTCGATTCGATGTTTGAAGATTGATTTAAATGCAAGCTCGATAACCTTTAAACAGTGTGATGTTTTGGGGAGGCCTTTGTCCAGCAGTGGACGTCTTTCGACTGAAACATCGACGTTAAAGTTTATTTTCTGATTACCAAAGCTCCGTCAAATAATTTAATTTGTCTACAATCCAAAATATTCTATAGAACCGCCCAAAACTATTCTTATTAGCGACATTCATGTGACCCATAGTGAAATAATTCATCCAATTTCCATAATAGGTTTATCATGGTCACTGGACTTTCTTCCTTCACTTGTCACCGTCCAGCATGGGCCATCGTGTGCACGCCCACGAGAAAGTGACCAAGATCTGTGAGAAAGTCATTGTGAACTCTTGATCGTGAATCACCCGATAAATGTTATGTAAATTAAATATTATGGCACTTGACTCGTGAAGAGTGAATCATTTTTATCGCATGTTAAATCTGTCTCATCAGCAGATTACATATGTGGCCTTAATACCTACCACAGAAACAACGGCATTCCTCAAATACGTCAGCCAAGGTAGTTGTTTCACCAACTTTCAAAAGAACGATAAAAAGTAGCCTACATGTTATTTTGATATAGGTATAAGCTATATTACTGCCGTGCATCGGAGAGCATGTTAATGTCGGTCCTGCGCCTGATCCCTCTCCAGTCGTCCCATCGGGCTATGAGATTGAAGGAGTGCATNGTAGCCTACATGTTATTTTGATATAGGTATAAGCTATATTACTGCCGTGCATCGGAGAGCATGTTAATGTCGGTCCTGCGCCTGATCCCTCTCCAGTCGTCCCATCGGGCTATGAGATTGAAGGAGTGCATCTGTGTATGCGCAAATGCTTGTGCACTATAATATGTCCTGCGCAGCTGGCTGATCTCCTTATATGAGAACAGCCGCCGTGGCCGACAATCGGCTAAGCCGCTATTATTATATTACTGCCAAATTTTGTCACTATCCATTCGGTAGTTTCTGCGTGATAGAAAAACAAACATCCATACATACAAACTTTCGCATTTATAATGTCTAGCTCGTCATTTGTTCTTCACGCTTTTCTTTAACTTAGTTTTATTTCTTTTCTTTCTGTAACTGTCTATAATGTTTAAAAACTTTTAAAAGTAGGTAAAGTCTATGCCAACGAAGTCACTTAGATTCTAGATCATTAACTATCTAGGCAAGATACTTTTCTTTCAGTCTAATGACTATAAAAAACATATAAAATCCTATCTCCTTACAACCATCAGTTAGTCAAATACAATCTATTTACGTTCCCAATATCCTATCTGTTGATTTGCTAACTAGAGATAGGATTTTGATATTCCTTGTATTGTATAGTAAGCAAAACTACATATAGATAGGGTTTTAAATTCGGCCATTACTCTTTTCAAAATACTAAGTACTCGTTGAAAAGTTCTTTCAGTGTTAGATAGCCCATTTACCGAAGAAGGCTCTAGGCTACTTTTTTATCCGGGTACGGGTAGTAATTCCCACGGGACGCGAGTGAAACCGCGGGAAAACGGCCAGTAAAGTATATTGCCGCCACGACACCGCCTGATAACAGTAATATTAACCGGCGCGTGCGCACCGGCCGCGTCATTTGCGTGTGCATGTATGCGAATGCATTTGATTTTCAATTAGACTAGATATAATTATTGTATTTAACATTCTGATCATGATCTCAGCTAATGCTTTTAAAATCGAGATTAGTTATTAATTAGTAGATTACGTTTTATAGAATCAACTAAGTGTATAATTGCATGTGTTTTATGTCTCTTGTACGTTCTTTATGCAAGAGCTCACATGAAAATCAATAGTTGCTTGTAATAAATCACTAAATACGTACGACTTCTATACCTACTTTGGATATTATGAAGAAAATAAAGCTGATTCTGAGAATAAGAGAGCACGAAGAGTATAGAGCTAGTTAGTTCGCTTACTTGAAAGCTCTAATCTCAAAAACTACCGGTCCGATTTGAAAAATCATTTCAGTGTTCGATAACCTACTTATCGAGGAAGGTTAAAGGGTAGATACTTTTTATTCGGGTTCGGGGAGCAGTTCCTAAACAGGTAAATCGAGTTCATTTTAAATTATTTTTAAAAGACTCCTTCTATTGATTCTTAAACTCTAAATTAGCTTTATGGGTTTGTTCAGACAACATTGACACCTTACCTCATTTGCCTAAACCAACACCTACCCCGCAAGTCGTGACCCACTGCGCTCACCAAAAACATAACATCGACCAATCAGAGCGGCCCATTAGTTAAACTATCCGCACTTTCCTATACCCCGTGTGTATTAACAAACACTTTCTCGATACAATTTTAAGTAAACACAAGCAAATAACATAGCTGCTACGATTTCTCCCTGTATTGAAATTGTTCGGCCATTTTGCTGATTAACGTTTGTAAGCTGGGTTTAAGGAAATGCTGAACACGTGGTCGGAAGTATAGGAAGTAGGTGGTAAAAGATTTTTATTGGGAATTGCCGCGTTCCGGGATAATTTCGCTTTCCGACTTGGTTTATAAAATAGTTAAAACTCGCAGTTTTTATTTTATTTTCTCATATTTATAGTAACTTAATTCGTATGAAACACTGGTACTCAGCTAAACTGCTGTATCTGGATAAACTGCCAAGAAACCCAAGCCCAATACAGTTGGGAAAAGGCTAGGCAGATGATGATACAAAATAAATGTTAAGTCAAATAGATAATCTCGTATATTGAAGACGGATAAAAAATTTAGCCAATAAAGATAGTTTAAAACATTTACTTATACATTTTACGGTGAATGAGGTTTTCTTTGTAACTAATTTTGAAAAGAAACAAAATAATTGAATTTTATTTAGAAACGTTACGAAACACAACAAGATAGTTTGTGTCAATACAAACGGCTAAGCAAATTAGAACTGAGGCAATAATATTGGACCAGTTCAAGCATTGCTAAACTAGGAACTAAAATGTTTGAAAGTGTTTATTTATATATTTAGTGAATGAATACACTAGTATTTTAAGTTAGTCAGCGTTTAAGTAACTATTTACATTACATAATTAATAAATATTTATAGGTATTCCACTCATAATATAATAATGGATGGATATTGTGGGAGGGGACAACCAAAGAAACGAAGGATGGTGTGAAAGTCGATATGCCAAGGAAGAATGTTACTTGTGAGATGACGGCAGATAGAAGAGTATGGAAGAAGAAAACATGCTGCGCCGAACCAAAATAAATTGGGATAAGGACAGGAAGATGATGATGAGGTATTTTATGCATATTTAAACCAGTTATAATCAACGTTAATAAACCTGTAAGTATCCACATTATATAATTTTTAATTACCCAAACAAATATTAATAATATGACATAAATTGCAAGTGAACAGACAGGTAATTAGGTAGCTAATATTTTATTTACATCCTCTATATAAAGTCGATCAGAAGCGACAAAGTATAACCAACCATGTAATTATGGTGTTCCACCGGTGATTTTATTACGCTATAAAGTAAGGAGGTTGTCATACTAACGGCATTTAGTATGCACTTTGATTTATTAACTAAGTATATTAATTATCATACAAGAAAAAGAGTGCATTTATCCAATTTTATAGTTTAGGAAAATTACAGGAAAACAATAATGGAGGCTAAAGTTCATCATCATCATCAGCCTTTCCACTGCCTCATTGATGGGCACATGCCTCTTCTCATTCAGAGAAGGCATGAGCGTGATCAACACGCTTGCTCGAGGTAGATTGGCGATCTCAGACTGGAGTCCAAATTTCCCCTAGAAGGTATGAGATTTTTCTTCACCTTTAATCAGTTATTAGTGTTCATAACTGATTAAATCTAATACACTTAGTAGCCCCTAAATAGTGACAAAACAGTATATAAAATTAAATGTCTATTAAAAGTAGATTTACAAAAATGAAAGGCTTTTATATATAGGTAAGTAAAGCTAATCATAGCATCTATCTCACATAATACCATCTAACTGAAGCATTTAGCGTTTATAAGTAATATCACAGCGATGACCACGCAGTTTCTAGCTGTCCAGGAGAAACTCATATAACTTTCATAGACTAATGGAGTGAGCTTTATCGCTAAATATTACACGCTTTTCTCTAACATTGTTAGTTAAACTCATGTTAAAGTTAAACCACAAAGTATGGGCGACAATGTGTACCCAGTTTGTGTTGGCACACGGGGAAATACTACTCAGAAAGTTTTAACACCATGTTGCTCGGTTCGGTTTTCGTTCTTTCACAAATATAGTTTAGCTACATAGCAGAATCACTATTTGAGACACTGATAAAGTTCTAGATAACTATCTGACGGATAGTGCATACTTAGAAATGTTTTAATTTTGTCAAATTTTCTATGCCATGATTTGTCAGGTATCAAGAAGTTTATCTGGAACGTACGTAACTGACCGTTAATGTATTTATTATGATATTTTAGCTCAAAAGTTGGAAATACTACTTACCTATTAAACTACTTATTATCACTACCTATTCATCAAAATCATAATACGATAAAACACTGTATAAGATTTACACGACCCTTCATATAGGTAATTTTCACCATGAACGTAGTCAAGTTACGCTGGTCAGTGAATATTGTACACAAGCTGCTGATGGTCCATTTGAGACTGTTTACGGAGAAAGCTTTGTGGTTCTGTTGAATAACCACGCAAACAAATCAACAGTTTTTGGTTATTTACATACAATGAAGTTATTCGTTTTACCTATATGCTTTTGAAATATAAAGGTTTGATGAAAAGAGTGACATGGATTTTCTTCGACAAAAAAATACTTTCATCCTATATACCAAACCTTAGGCTAGTCTCTAAAAAAAATGGGTGGTGAACTCAGCAGACTCTTCCAATTGTAGTCCAAAATATTCCTTTTCCTCGCAATTACTCACTTAACCATTCTATTCTTCATCATTCTAAGAGCAAAATATATCAAAAACTTTTTAAGCCAAACTTTCAGGTTCCAGGAACCCGGAATGAGTGCACACGAATCCAAGACTTATTCGTTGCTAAAGGCAAGGATATTTAATTTTTATTTCTGTGATCAGAAATATTGATCTCAGTTTTATTATATTTTGATTTATCCTTGACTTCAATTTAAGGTACGGTGATTTATTTTAAAATTAGGAGTTAATCCTATCTTCGTGTCTCAATCAAAAATAAATGAATGCGCATTTATATTTGACTTTAAAGTTCTTGCTTATAATGTCTCGTAACTGATAGTTACTTCAGAGCACAACTTCGTACACCTGAAATAAATATTATTTTTCGATCCAGTAATTCCTGTGATTGGCGCATTCATACAAACTAGAATATAAATCGATGACTATCATTCACAAGCAAACATTGTAACTATAAGTTAGTTCTATATAAAAACTGCCAGTTAACATTGTCTTAGTGGGTCAAACCGTATAAATATGTTAATCATTACAACCGAGGCCCCAGGCTGATTCTATGACCATGTTCGTTAGGGTTATTCCCTGAGTACCCCGATCCCCGAGGCCCCCGTCCCGGAGCACCCCGATTTATTTTTATCTTGGTAAACTCAATTATAAGTCAGTTTAGCTTAAAAGTAGCGTCAGCAGATGAAACGTTAAATACATTTTTATTACTTACTAAAATTATAACTTTAAGGATCAGGAAAAAAATATAAAATCTGCTTGGTTTAGTTAAATATTATAATCAGATAATACAATATGTGTCTCATATTCATTTCCTTTTTCAAACTACCTACGTATTTAGATTTTCTGTATCTCTTCTTCTTTTCGAAATGGAACATTAACATAATTAAAAAAATACGCAACAACAGTTCCATTATCAGGAATATTTTTTTTATAATGTAGCATAGCAAATTGTTTAAAATAGAACGCACTAGCTCTATTGTTTATCATAATTAGGTGCCCGCTCAGGTAAAAAAATGCAACCCTTTTCTCTGCCTGTGTGCTTTGAATTTGAAATAAATATTGTTGTCATAAATAGTAAACAAATTATATTTGTTAAGTATATTTTGATAATGTTTATATTTTTGATACATTTTATTCAAATTGTAATTAGATAAAACTATATGTGATTCAACATTGTACAAAATTTCAAATAAACTGCTGTCATATTATGTACTAGCTTCTGCCAGCGACTTCGTTCGCGGATCATGTCGCTTATGCAGCGACAACGGGTCGTCATAATCAAAGATCTGAAACGTTGAACTGCTAAGCTATCGGGAGTTACACGTATTATTGTGAGTCAACCATAAAAGATGGACCTATGCTATCCTTGGATATTTTTTATATAATTTTAAGAAGAACATTTCCGTCATACATAATTTCTATGTAGCTTTAACTATTAAGGTTGTCCACGCGACCGAAGCTCAAAAAATGGAGTAACTTCTCCCGTTTTCCCAACATTTCCCTTCACTGCTCTGCTCCTATTGATTGCAACGTGATGAAAAGTATCCTGTAACCCGCTCAGGAGTATGAATAATAATTGTACCAAGTTTAGTTAAAATCCATCGAGTAGTTTTTGTTTCTATAACGGTTATACAGACAGATAGACAAAAATTTTGTTGATTGCATTTTTGGCATCAGTAACGATCCCTAATGACCCCTTGATATTTATTTTGGAAATATATTTAATGTACAGAATTGACCTCTCTACATATTTATTATAAGTATAGATTTCAAACGCATATATTTAAAGCACTTTTATGTTGATCGTACAAGTTGAAAACATAGAAAAAAGAAATGTAATAATATTTATCGTCTTCGGGGTTCTCCGGGACGGGTGCCTCGGGGATCGGGGTACTCAGGGAATAACCCGTTCGTTACTATCAAAGTAAAGATGGCGGCGTTTACCACCAACTAATAGAGGACGAGAAAATCACGATTTGTTTTGATAATAAACGATTTGGTATGACAAATTGCCAAATGTGAATGAGTGATTGATCACCCCTCTAATTGGAACTGACATTTTGATTTTCTACAATTAAATGTTACGTGATATTTCATTAAGTATCAACTACAGTAAGTAAATTATAAACATTTAGTTCAACACGTAATCTAATTGCCATTAGAACCGCTATTTTACACGATTACGAACACGTAACAGTAATATTTATGATATAAGTTTAGCGTTTAAATGTCAGAAATATTAACAAGTTCACACGCTGTAAACATGACATTTCAATCTAGCAATAACTTCGTTTAAACTAAACGAAGATTGCTTTTCAAGTTCACGACAGAAAAACAAATGAAAAAAACTTGCTTTACAAACAGCCGTACAAACAAAGTTTCACTTTCATAGTTAGTGCTACAAAACGTGATGATAGTACCAAGTTCTGATAAACAAACAATGGACACGAAACACAATATACTATTATAAAAATGTCTGCCAATGTACTGGAGATCAATGAAATAACATTTCCCAAACAAAAACAACGGCGGCATTGAGCTAACAGCGAGCCTTGTCCGACCACTGTCACTATCTACGAAATAATAACACCAACTTAACATTAACAACCGCTAAACTTACCTATCAACCTTATACACTTACCAATAAAAGCTATAATCGAGTAACGTCTTATTTTATAGCAGCAAAAGCAATTCGCACCACATACTCCCATTTGATAACACAGCAAACCACTTTCGAACTTAGTTAACTTTCTAAGTTCAATAAAAATACTATAACAGGTGCTTATAAGGTAAAGGTAAAATCCTCAGTTATTAATAACTGGGTTTCTCTTAGTTTCCAATAAATAATAACTTGTATTCGCTTTATGTGACTAATAGATTGTGAATCTGCGGACATATCGCGATGAAACGCAGGAGAGAGCCCATTTGAATTAAAATGAAAATGGCAATAATGCTGGCCTTGTAATTATGGTTTATTTCCACTGCATTGAGTGTTGAAGTCTGCATCAACAGAGAAACTACACTTGATGAGAAAACTGGCCTCAATGTGAGGCGTTTGCAAAACGCGACGCTTTTACTGTGCAGGGAATTCCATCAGTCGGAGGCAATATTGCTATCAATTAGTCTCTTTAGATCTGATATGTCCTTTAGTACTAATATTTTATAGACATACGTATCTAACGTTATATTCAATTAAAGACTAAACATAGTTCTCTCAATAAGAGATTGATCGACCGACATCCTATATTGAATGCATTTGGCAATAATATATCTTCATAACTTAAACCTTAATGTACTGGTATACGAGTACCTATTTACACTAACTAAGATCTTATTAGTTAAATACTTGAAGGGTGATAAGTGACTTATTGCAACAGTGTATAAGTAAAGCCATCTTTGGTAGTGATCGCTCGAATCTGGGTTAAAGCGGAATATTAAACGGCATCATTGAATAGATGTCATTGCAGTTTAGTTGAGTCATATGCACTCACTAACTTATACAAATACAAGTACAAATCAATTGATTAATTACAATTGTATATCAGCGTGTCCTTAATTTCAGAAAAATCTAGCAATTTCGTTAATATAAATTGCAGAATTAATACATAAAGATCCAGTGTAATTTATCATGTAACTGTTTATTCAATGCAATTATATTAATATTACAAATTAATTAATTAATCATACGTAAAGTCTGTCAGTTTCTCTTGCATCGCGTGTCGGTTGCTAGTTGTTGTAGACACGGTAAACTTTTTATTAGTAGAGAAGCTAATTGCAAAGCCACAACAAACTTCTATTTATAAGAAAAAAATATCTTGGGTATAATTTTGTTAGTTCCCTATTTTACTCGCAAATGTGTACATTGACTATAACTAACCGTTTTCCTGCAGTTTCACCTGCATTCAACTTCTTCCCATTCTCGAGTGAAATATATCCTATATGTAACCCGGGAATAGTGACGCTTTCCAACAATGTTTTTTTTTTCAAATCGGTTCAGTAATTTCGGTACAAACAAACAAAATGTTTTTTCTTTATTATAGAGACATAAATTGGTATAGATAGAAGATGAACTTATAATATATGCAAAAATTACATGTAGATATTAGATATATCTACATTGTTTACCCGAAGTCAATGTTACATTTGAAAGTGAAACACCACACTTTCGCGGGAGCCGGCCGGCGGATCCAGCAAGTGAAGTCGTTTGATAGATCATGTTTTAGTAGTAGTCTGGCTCGTATACCTATTAGTAAGAAAATTACCTTCAGAAACTTGTTATTGAACACAACATATAACCAACTTATTTATGAAAATAACAAATAAATCTAGCCTGTAATTCTAAGAGCCACTTGCAAAGGTTCCAGGTAGAGTTCCAAATAGCTTTCTGACAGATATAAAAACATTTCTATGGCATTATCTATCAGAAAGCTTGGAACCTGTGAAACGGGCCCTAAGAATACACTGGTATTTTATAAGTTTGCAACGCGCACTTTCTATTACATTTAGGCATCTATACATACCATATTAGTATTTCTTCCATTAAAACCGAAGTCACTCTGATCCCTGCTAGATTATTAAGCATTAGATGTACTTGCACTACAAACACAGACACCACTCTGTGTAATCCTTTCAGATAAAGTCACATCACTAATTCAAATGTCTGAATCACTTCACTAAGCATTACTGTGGCACTACTAAGCACCGGTTTGCAGAAATACAGATTCAATCAAAAGATAAAAAAGTTAACCCTGCTAGAGGCGACTGTACATCAAATTAGGAATCTAATACTTTAGTCAAACTGCCAAACGAACGATATATTCGTCATATGCATTATTCCTTAATGTTAATTCTATACTCCTATAACCGAACTGCATGTCCTCTATACTAATTACTAATATTAAAAAAGGTAAAATTGTTTGTTGTAAGTTTATTTGTAAGGGGTAATCTCTGGAAGTAATTAACCAATTTTAAAAATTGTTTCACTGGTAGAAAGCTACATTATTTGTGAGTGCTATAGGTTATATTTTGTCCGGGAATGGGCAGTATTCCCCACGGGACGAAACCGCGGCTAGTCTTATACAAAGCTAAAATACTACAAATACTAGTCACTGTTGATTAATAAACAAAAAATAACATCAATATAATAACTGAAATTCTTCTTCAACAAGAACAAAAGAAAGTATGCTGAAAACAATTGAAATAGCTGAAAGATGATTGTTTTGTTGGTGTATAATATTTGTATTCAGAGGTTGACGTCTCATTGAGTAATGGTCAACATTGCATAGGTAACTGTGTCAACTGAAAAATAGCTACGGATAATAATTTAAATGGTTGTCTCTTTTGGTCTTTTTCTTAAAAATAATAAAGTTCTGGAAAACAATACTTTCATTTAAATTTAAGATAAGAAAAGCAATAATACCTGGACTAGTATAAAACCAGAACCTCAAGCGCCCATTTCAATGGCGCCATATTTTAAAACAGCAAAACATTTCCGAAGGCTTCCGATAGAATTCAATACAATTTAATATTCTGAATAACCGCTATCTTAACGGGTCGGTCAGGTCATAATCCATATCCATTGTCATACTGATATTCAAACAATGCCCGCAAGTAGGTAGGCAGAGCTCCTCACATGCTGGGGCTCATTGTCCGGCTTGTGCAATGCGCAGGCGCAGGAAATGGAGCGCGACGCAGAAGCTGCAGCGTCGCGCTCCGATACACACTCACACATGCTCAGCCGGCTGTGTAATACAGGAGATATGTGCACACTTAAGCAGTCTACCTCACACTTCATAAATAACGTTTTTTTTGAGATTCGAACGCGTTTATTGAAAGTGGTGTGTGTAAAAGTTAGACACACATAGGTAATTAATTGTTGATAGGTGTTCTGTTCTACGTGAACATTATAATATATGGAACAATACTTTATGTAAATAGTTTTTTTTTGATTTAGCGCAATTTCGCATAAAAATATTATTACTATGCCCGTTTATTCCGCCATGACAACCAATACTCCAATACCAAGAGCAAATTGTTTCAGTTTCCGTCAAATCATTGGCAACTCTTTCTAGCACCAAATGACAGCTAGACTACTCAACATTCTTGGAAAAACTGCGATCACTCGAAATATGTGAGCACTTTCGTGGGAACTCCTGCGCAGGTATGTGGCAGATGAGATCTGTGACGCGGCACACGCACAGCGGGTAATCATTCTACCGGCTGTTGCTCTGTTGCACCAGTATTCAATAATCATTTGGTAAGTAAGGAATTTACCAACTTTATATTAGTGATCAATGCTCAATTAACATTTTTTAATATTTTCTTGAAGAGGAACCACTCTTCATTAGTCTATCTCTAAATTAACTTTGCTATTACCGATACCGTCCATTTTTTAATTCGATAAAATACGGTGTACGTATCTATTTTGGACGCTGTGAGTTCGCTTAGCTAAGGGTAGATTAGTGTATTTAGTGTCCACCACAAACACTAAGAGAATTTCATACTCAGTAAATTATTCTTTATTAGTATAAATATGCCAGTTAAGATTGTTATCGATGTGCCCCTGGCTGGAGGCCTTAACTTCTAGGCATCCACAGGGATTTGTCCGGTTAAGCAGTAAACAGCCTTCTCAGGCTGAACTGCGAGATGCCATTCAAAAAAAAAAAAAAAAAAAAAAATGTTATCGATGTCGAGAAAGATAACGGAAGATGTGTGCTACCAATAGAGCGGAACCATTGGTAATTCGAGCAGATCTTTCAGGAAAAAATCTCCGAGTATTTACGATACGGGTATCGTGTTTGTTGACCGGGTTAGATTTGCGGTTGTGTTCAACTACACATTTGGGAACACTGAATATTGGGATGATACTTTAATTTCGGAATTGAATTGTGTTAAGTGAATATTAGGATTTTCAAACTAAAAAAAATTGACGTTTGGACAAAAGACAAACCCACCCACCCATGTTCCTTCTGGATCCATTGGTGTTCCAATTCCAGAGCCGCGGTAACTCTTTGGAACATTCCCGTAACCCTGCAAGCTTCTTTACTTCTAACCTTTATTAACAAAAGCTTCTTTTTCTAAGTAATTTCTTGCCACTGAAAGATAATTCCAAAGCCTTCTAAATCTCAGAATATAAACTAACTATAAACTACATGCTTACTGTGTGAAGCCAACAGTTAAAAATGGTCACGTTTCTAAAACCACAAATCGGTAAAAAATGAGGTCAATGAGTGTGAAGCGGAGTTAATGCGAATACTTACTTACGAGTGAGGTTTAACTAAGAATTAAGAGAATACCATTACTGATTAACTAAAGATCTTTAACTAAATGTCCTGGGAACGAGCTTGAGGCCTGCTTATGGGAAACTTGTGCATCTTACTGACTTGGGAATCTTTCTGGGGCGTAAAAGTTTGTTGGATATAGATAAAAGGTATTAGCACAAACCCAACTGCAGTCACAGTTACTTAATTGTTTAATCTCTTAAATTGTATCGTTCACAAGAAAATTAAGTTTTTCATCTATTCACTAGCTTCGGTTTCGCCCGCGTCCTTAGTTCCCCGTGAATTAGTTTGATGCACCCGAATAAAAAACCTACAGCCTTTTTCAAGAAATGAGCTATCAAACACTGAATGAATGTTTCAAATCGGAAAGTCCTTAGATAACGCGCTACGTTAAAGTAAATAATCAAACACTTCAGATTTGTAATAATTAGGATAGATTGTTGCAAGAAACAATCAATAATAACTTCGTACTTTAAAATATCTCTCAGCATTGTAAATAGATTTTCTAATGCTGTTATGTATTGTTTCTATACACAAACAATATACGTATGTATGTGTTTCGAATCGCGAAGAAAACAAGGTGATTTATTAAAAAGTATCGCGTGCTCACCTTGAAGTGCGGCCGATAGAATATTATTTTATGTATGTATATATGTACAAACGGAAGAAATACGTACATCAGTATTATTGTTTAGTTTGTTATTTTATTGCTTGCTTAGCTGTGCATTATTAGCTGTGTGAAACTGATTACGAGTTCAAATGAATTGTAAATACCTACTTTATGACTACTTGTATGTCTATTATTTAGATTTGTACAATATAGCTGAAGAGTTTTTTTTTGCTTGAACGTATCTCAGGAACTACTGGTCCGATTTGAAAAATTCTTTCAATGTTACATAGCCTACCAAATGGGCTATCTAGCTGACATCACTCGCAGTCAACTTTGAAGCGGAATAAAATTTAACAGCTCTCTTAGCTGCGTGTGTACCATAATTGTCGAGGTAAAATTATTTGACAGCTCTCTTAGCTGTTTGTGTATTATGAATGTCGATCATAATTTTGGATTGGCTGATTAACCAGCCCTGTTTATACCACTGGATTTTTTTAATCACTAGTCACAAAGACCTGTCGAAACAAAGGCAATCACAGATACAAACAAACAAACCTTTCGTCCATCGACCCATTCCTTTAAGTACATTCAAGCATATTAGTAATGGTCACTGAGTTCTCTGGCCATTAAAACGGCATCTGTGTCGACAGCAGCGGAAGCTATGCGCCTGCGCAGCGCTTCCCGCCATTACCGATCGCTACGCTCAATTGGACAGCGCCATCTATCGGCGACATTATGGAATTTAACATAGGAAATTCAAAATGCGAATTTCATCAGGTGAAGTTGAAATGGATACTGGTTTTAAACATAAAAAAAAAAAAAACTAAAAGGCATCGAAAAAATTTTCCCCATCGCTGGAGACGAAACAAGTAGTGATGTGAATGGCAATGCTTATTCTCCGTCCAAAGTAAAAGCTCCGACTACCAAAGCAACAAGCACAATACTTACCTAATTTTAATAAATAATAAATAATAATAAATAAAATTCATTTATTTCAGGTATCTTTAACCCATAAAATTACAAGATTACAAAAAAAAAAAAAAAAAAAAAAA
>NWSH02000517.1:16142338-16169048 GCA_002382865.2 Heliothis virescens
CTAAAAAGTGAAATGTAGGAGATTTTTGTCAAATTCATAATTGAGAGAAGGGGTTTTTTTTCTAATATTTTCGTGCAGTCATGTTATAATGATGTAAGTAATACTTGTAACTTACAATATAATTTTGCTGTATGTGCCCACATTGGAATTCTCTATGTATACGATAGTTTCCGGTATTGGAATGTTATGTAATATTATGTATAGTAATGTATTGCTAAGAAAACATAGTGCTCTTCCGTAATAGGTACCTACCTATATAAGTACTTACATCTATGTACATACCTACCGTGAATTGAATTTAAACTATCTAGCAAACATGCATACTTATATTGCTATCTCGCGCAAAATTTCAATGTCATGCATGAATGACAATGTGTTATTTATATTATTAATATTTGAAAGGAGTATTGCGAATCAGCTATGTGTTTCGTAGTTTTGATATGTAATACTTACCCCGCACTATTTAAGTACCAAAACGCATAAGTATGCAGCTCGAAGATTTTTGATCCAGGTTGCAAAATTATCAGATTAGTTTTTAGAGCAAACTAATTAAACACGGAATAATCATTAACAAAATTACTGTCTTCCAATACTGGTATGCGCACCAGTCCAATTAGTGCAGGTGGGCGGGAGCAATGTAGATCCGTACAGCTCGTGTGCGGAGTCAGACAGGGTGGCTTAACATCTCCTACCTGTTCAATTTGTATATAAATGAGTTAATCGTGGCGCTCAGCAGTCTCAGCATGTCGGCTGCCACATTGACGGGAAGTGTGTTAATAACATTAGTTACGCTGATGACATGGTGCTGCTGAGCGCCTCGGTCTGTGGCTTGAGGAGAAAACTGCGGGCGTGTGAGGAATATGCTTGTGGCCATGGATTATGTTATAATGAGAAGAAAAGTCAGTACATGGTCTTTGAGACCGTCAGAGCGAAGTGTCCAGTAGATTACCACCAGTCAGACTCAACGGTAAAATTTGGAACGTGGTTGACAAATTTAGATACCTGGGGCATCTTTTAACTGTCGATCTCAAGGATCATGTAGACACTGGAACGGGAGCGGAGGGCGTTGTCTGTTAGGGCGAATATTGGTCGCCCGCAGGTTTGCGAGGTGCTCTACTGAGGTAAAGATTACACTGTTTAGAGCATACTGTACATCACTTTACTCATGCAGCTTGGGGCGCATTATTCTGCTAGAGCTTACAGCGCAATCCGCATCCAGTATAATAACGCTTTCAGGGCGGCTGATGGGGCTGCCCGATACTGTATGCGCCTCGGGTATGTTCGCAGAAGCGCGCACTGACTGTTTCTACGCGACTATGCGTAGCGTGCCGCGTCCATGGTGCGTAGAGTGCGGGCCAGCTCCAACACCGTTTTGTCAATGATTGCAGGAAGATGGGATTGCCCTTACCTTAGGCATTGTTCCAGCAGACATATCGCTGTACCAATGCCGAGAGACTGCTTTAAAATTTCAAGTTAGTACATTTTAATTTTAAATTTTATGTTTCATGTTTAATTTTTATTTTATTTTTGTTTGAATTTTTATTTTGATTTTTGTTTGAATTTTTTAATTTTTTAATTTTAATTCTTAGTAACAATATGTACCTATGTATAGTATGTTAATGATAAATTCTATTTTTAATGGTATTGTGTTCTTTTAAGTTATTTTATTTTAATTTTTTTTTTTTTTTTTTTTTTTGTAATTGACTTGTAATTTTATGGGTTAAAGATACCTGAAAATAAATTGAATTTTATTTATTATTATTTATATTTATTAAAATTAGGTATAGTCGTTGTGCTCTCGTCTGCTTTGGTAGTCGGAGCTTTTACTTTGACGGAGAATAAGCATTGCCATTCACTCACTACTTGTTTCGTTCCAGCGATGGGGAATTTTTCGATGCTTTTAGTTTTTTTTTTTTTTATGTTTAAAAACCAGTATCCATTTCAACTTCACCTGATGAAATCGCATTTTGAATTTCTGTTACATAGTATCCATAATGTCGCCGATAGATGGCGCTGTCCAATTGAGCGTAGCGATCGGTAATGGCGGGAAGCGCTGCGCAGGCGCATAGCTTCCGCTGCTGTCGACAAGATGCGTTTTAATGGCCAGAGAACTCAGTGACCATTACTATATGCTTGAATGTACTTAAAGGAATGGGTCGATGGACGAAAGGTTTGTTTGTTTGTATCTGTGATTGCCTTTGTTTCGACAGGTTTTTGTGACTAGTGATAAAAAAATCCAGTGGTATAAACAGGGCTGGTTAATCAGCCAATTCCAAATTATGATCGACATTCAAATCAAAACGCTTAAGAGAGGCTGTCAAATATTTACTCGACAATTATGGTACACACGCTAGCTAAGAGAAGCTGTTAAATTTTTTCCGCTTCAAAGTTGACTGCGAGGCGTACCATAATTGTCGAGGTAAAATGATTTTGACAGCTCTCTTAAGCTTGTGTGTTATTATGAATGTCGATTCATAATTGGATGGCTGATTAACCAGCCCTGTTTATACCACTGGATTTTTTTAATCCACTAGTCACAAAGACCTGTCGAAACAAAGGCAATCACAGTAACAAACAAACAAAACCTTTCGTCATCGACCCATTCCTTTTATAGTACATTCAAGCATATTAGTAATGGTCACTGAGTTCTCTGGCCATTAAAACGCATCTGTGTCGACCAGCAGCGGAAAGCTATGCGCCTGCGCAGCGCTTCCGCCATTACGATCGCTTACGCTCAATTGGAAGCCGCCATCTATCGGGCGACATTATGGAATTTTAAACATAGGAAATTCAAAATTGCGAATTCATCAGGTGAAGTTGAAATGGATACTGGTTCTTAAACATAAAAAAAAAAACTAAAAGGCCATCGAAAAATTTTCCCCATCGCTGGAGACGAAACAAGTAGTGATGTGAATGGGCAATGCTTATTCTCCGTCCAAAGTTAAAAGGCTCCGACTACCAAAGCAACAAGCACAATACTTACCTTAATTTTAATAAATAATAAATAATAATAAATAAAATTCATTATTTCAGTATCTTTAACCCATAAAATTACCAAGATTACACCAAAAAAAAAAAAAAAAAAAAAAAAAAAAAATTAAATAAAATAACTTAAAAGAACACAATACACATTAAAATAGAATTTATCATTAACATACTATACATAGGTACATATTGTTACTAAGAATTAAAATTAAAAAAAATTAAAAATTCAAACAAAAATCAAATAAAAATTCAAACAAAAAATAAAATAAAAATTAAACATGAAACATAAAATTTAAAATTAAAATGTACTACTTGAAATTTTAAAGCAGTCTCTCCGGCATTGGTACAGCGATATGTCTGCTGGAACAATGCCTAAGGTAAGGGCAATCCCATCTTCCTGCAATCATTGACAGAACGGTGTTGGAGCTGGCCCGCACTCTACGCACCATGGACGCGGCACGCTTACGCATAGTCGCGTAGAAACAGTCAGTGCGCGCTTCTGCGAACATACCCGAGGCGCTACAGTATCGGGGCAGCCCCATCACCGCCCTGAACGCGTTATTATACTGGATGCGGATTGCGCTGTAAGCTCTAGCAGAATAATGCGCCCACAAGCTGCATGAGTAAAGTGATGTACAGTATGCTCTAAACAGTGTAATCTTTACCTCAGTAGAGCACCTCGCAAACCTGCGGGCGACCATATTCGCCCTAACAGACAACGCCCTCCGCTCCCGTTCCATGTCTACATGATCCTTGAGATCGACAGTTAAAAGATGCCCCAGGTATCTAAATTTGTCAACACGTTCCAAATTTTTACCGTTGAGTCTGACTGGTGGTAATCTACTGGGACACTTCGCTCTGACGGTCTCAAAGACCATGTACTGACTTTTCTTCTCATTATAACATAATCCATGGCCACAAGCATATTCCTCACACGTCTGCAGCAGTTTTCTCAAGCCACAGACCGAGGCGCTCAGCAGCACCATGTCATCAGCGTAACTAATGTTATTAACACACTTCCCGTCAATGTGGCAGCCGACATGCTGACTGCTGAGCGCCACGATTAACTCATTTATATACAAATTGAACAGGGTAGGAGATGTTAAGCCACCCTGTCTGACTCCGCACACGAGCTGATACGGATCTGACATTGCTCCCGCCCACCTGACACTATTGGACTGGTGCGCATACCAGTATTGGAAGACAGTAATTTTGTTAATGATTATTCCGTGTTTAATTAGTTGCTCTAAAAACTAATCTGATAATTTTGCAACCTGGATCAAAATCTTCGAGCTGCATACTTATGCGTTTTGGTACTTAAATAGTGCGGGGTAAGTATTTACATATCAAAACTACGAAACACATAGCTGATTTCCGCAATACTCCTTTCAAATATTAAAATAATATAAATAACACATTGTCATTCATGCATGACATTGAAATTTTGCGCGATAGCAAATAAGTATGCATGTTTGCTAGATAGTTTAAATTCAATTCACGGTAGGTATGTACATAGATGTAAGTACTTATAGTAGGTAGGTACCTATTACGGAAGAGGCACTATGTTTTCTTAGCATACATTACTATACATAATATTACATAACATTCCAATACCGGAAACTATCGTATACATAGAGAATTCCAATGTGGGCACCATACAGCAAAATTATATTGTAAGTTACAAGTATTACTTACATCATGTTATAACATGACTGCACGAAAATATTAGAAAAAAACCCCTTCTCTCAATTATTGAATTTGACAAAAATCTCCTACATTTCACTTTTTCAGAGCCAGCACAAATATTGAAGAACCAAGATTTTTCAAACTACGGAAATCCATACTACCGCATTGGAAAATTCTAATTTTCATTTCACTATCAGACTAATTATTTTGAAATCAATATGCTAATTAATCGACTATTTACTTTCAGTTTCACATGAGAAGTAGACTATCAAGAAAATTCTAATCTACTGGCGTTCCTGCGGCCTTAGGGCTAAGCAATAAGCTATTAAGATATGCATTTAGCTTAATATTCCAGCAGTCATTGAAGTCAGTATGTCGTAGCAGCTGCAACAAAAAAACTCATGCGCAAGTCCGATCATGTGCTGTGGTCTGTATATCCATTGACATGGTTACGCTTTCCAATAGAATCCGGCCAATATGTCTTAATGAGGGAAAACTTGCGATTATTTTGTCGTTTTTATGTCGCATCTCGATTTTAATAGTGATGTGGGAAGCTAAATTAAATGAGATCGGTTGGAGAGTGATTCTGTTGTGCTATTTTGGTTTTTACTGTGAGTATGTAAAGGTTTATTATTGTGTGGCAGTTATAAATCTAAGTGAGTAATTTTCACTGCTTGTAGTCTTTTGATATAATATGAAGTTTCGCTGCTGAACAGGTGATCGTAAACGAACGATAAAAATATTATTTTCAACAGTATTTTTTATTACTTATCTGACTATTATATGTACAAATAATTTTGTTTTGAATGTATAAATGATGAAAGTAGAGGATATATAAAAAACTTACAGTTTTCCGTAACTCCAAATGAAACACCTGAAAAAAGAGAAAATCATTACATTAAAACCAAGTAAAGAAATTATGAAATTTATCACAATACTTTTTTCTAAGATTCCAAAGACATAAACAATGTTTTCATCTCTATTTTAAAGTTTAACCAAACGAGACATTTTTTCCAGTTGCCGGAATAGTTCCCTCGAGACGGTCAAAACCGAGAAAAAAAAAACAATTTTCACATTAATCGCCAGCATCAAGTAAACATGACACCTGTGCCATTAAATCTACGATGATGTACAGAAACGGGGTACAAATGACCCGCTCGGAAATGGGACAGCATTCCTAACCCTATTACTGCGGCGTGACACGGTGGCGCTACGGTGGACCACTGTATCTTGACACTTACGGTGGCGTGAGGAAAATGTCGTCAATCTGTCAAAGGTGGTGAAAAAAGTGTTACTTACTAAGTAGATATTTAAAAATAATATAAATGAAAAAAATAGACTTTGGCAACTCACACTATAAAATCGGCTCATTGCACAATTTGACATATCACTATTAAAGCATTTAACATAGTTTGCGGTACTTACTTCTTTAGTGAGGTTCTAATTTAAAATTTAAAACATGATTTCAAGAACATTCATGAATATTACGAACTGAAAAATTTCCTTCTTTCTAAAACAGTAAGCCTGTAAAATTCCATATTTTCCCTGTGGGTCAGGATACACTGGTCGAGGTACCAGTTTTTGTGTTAGGATAATATAGTAGGCCCTTTGTGCGCGCCGCCACACATTACCGACACGGTCATCAGGTGACAGGTTTGTTTGGACACCGGGGATGCACAACCTTCGGCGCAAGGGCTCAGGGACCACTAGTAATTTGGCCTTTTTGTGGATATATTTGTTAATTAAGTTGAATTTGATCATATTTCATGTCATTTTATTTTTTTATATTTTATTTGATAGGGATAAAAACAGTTCATGCCACAGCTTAACTAAAGAACCTTAAATCAACACTTAAATAAATAGTAAATACAGTGATACGTGATTAGTTTCTATTTATGTTATTATACACGAAACCCACAGTTTTATCCACGGATTCACAAATAAAAAAACTAAAACAGACAAACAAATGTGCATCATAAAAAACCTATCTTTCAAAACAAAAACAAAAAGAGAATGAAAAACAAATTATAATTTAGAAGTCAGCAACTCTATTGCTCTTGCTTTAAAACTATGTTTAGAGAGAGAAAAAATGTCAAAAATGTCAAATGTCATGGTGATATGTGAATCTGATGCCTAATAGGTTATAAATATCGGAATAAATATTTGTACGGTTTTCATTATTATTCTGACTACAGGTGAAATTCATTAGATTCGTAAGATCATTGGCTTCGGTTGTCAGAAGGCTGAATTAAATCTGTAGCCTTTGAGGCCAGACCACGCGAATACATAACAACAAAAACTACATAATTTAACTGTTATGAATTAAAAACATATAATTAAAAAAATACCTCTTTTATTTACCTACGTGAAATAAAATGGACGGCTGTCAAGGCAGAATGTTGTCGATCCCTGGATCACAGGTATCATTGTGTAATCTATACAGGTTTGGTACCTTGAGATTAACACTGCTGATCCAGATTACAGTCATAATTCAGATGACCGCTATAACTAGGGTTTAGTATATAAGTTATTATTATACATTACTTATCTTGGGCCTGTTCTGAGAATATACAATGTTAGTGGTAAGGAAATACTTTCAGAACAATCATGTAATATTTTTTCTGTGTTAGAATTGCTGATTTAGAAACCTAAAAGTTTCAGTTGAAAACACTCCGAAATTAAAAAAATATATATTGTATGATATTCCAACCTCTTTATATTATCAATAGACATCTCCTTACGCAAACTTATACAGTTACAAAGAATCTACGAATAAACACAGACGTTCTTCAATAGCCAGTAACATCGACAGCTGACAGAAATGCTTCACTTCGCTTCACAAACCAACAAACAAAAACTTTTGTCTTAGCCCAACCTCTTACTTCCGCTTCCCTACAACTCTGCCCTTTACAAATATAGGTACCATACTATTGCATAAAGAGGCACGCGTCAAATGTATTGTCAAGTTAAAGTGCCAAAGTTCACATAAACACAATATTTTTCACATACACAGATGTACCAACGGTCATCGTGCTTTCACTGCGACTAAAGCGTCCCATTCACCACGCGACAACGGCAACGTGCGACTTACGTAACAATAGTCGCAAGCCATGTCGTTGAAATTGACACCCGAAATGAATAGTCAATTTGCAATTTCACGATGTTTAGAAATGTCAAGTTGTTTGTGCATTTGATTAGAATTATGTTCGAATGAAATAAGTTATTTATGACTTATAGAAATTAGATTTTATTACTCTTTAATATATTTATGTTGTTTTTTTCACATAATTTTAATGCATCTAAGTTTCAGGTATTTATTTCTCATTAACTACAAGTTGTTCAATATTATAAGCCTAAGAATAGTAATTAAAACTCATATTTAAACCCTTCATGATTTTAAAGCTACGTAAACACGATTTTAAATACTAAGTGCATATTTTTTACCGATTTTATGTTAATCTATAAAACGTTATCCTAATGCATGTTATTCGACTCCACCTAAATATAAAACTTTATGCGACAATTATACGCTCATTGAATGGGAGGTTAATATCGTAAGTACATTTAGATAGAGGGGTCAGATCTATAGATAAGTTCAAGTTATCTAAGTTACGTAACGGCGTATACTTTGTAAAGCAATTAGTTTCATTGGGAGAAAGTTAATTTATTGTAGAAATTATTATTAATCTCAAGTTGATACGTGGGTGTGGCGTGAGTGTGTTCGCACATTTTATGTTACCAGGATACGATAGCTAGTTAAATTATAGAGATGTATTTAAATGTATTAATGTTTAAATAGAGCTGAGCTGCCAAAATAACGTACAGAAAGTTACGGCTCATGCATGAGGAATCGTATGTGTGGTTGGGAAATTCTGTCACTGACAGTAAAGTTATGCTGTGCGCGCTATGCTCAAAATAAACTGTTTTAAGATGACCTATATTTTCAATAATTACGTCCCACAATGGATCTAATATAGGTACCAATCAGTCAATATCCATATAAACCTGCTCGTAAATTAAAGTCATAAACGTAGATAAATACGACCACCATTGTTCCGTCATTTCAACAACCTTAATTAAAACAATATTCACAGGTCTGATCAAGGGAGGTCCACATAAAAGGGGTATAGGTACGTGGAGAAAATTATTGCTAAGAAATATAGGTACATTTCTAATACCCACCAACATGGACTTAGAGCATGTAACCAATCGGAGCCGCCATAGCACAATTCTTTAAGTGAGAAAGCCTGTCAATTGACGCGCGGGGTCCAAAGCAACAAATTGTGATAGCTTACTCAGGCATATTTCGATCACTTCGTTACCCACGCACACGACAAAATTGACGAACACAAGCATAAACTTGACACTCACAACCATGACTACTCGTAAAAGCAGGAGCAGTGCTCTCGTGCAGAAAGAAAGGCCCGGCAATGCCATCTCCAGTATGTTATACATTCTAAGCTAGAAAGCCTACAACGATATGTAGAGAGATCTAAATCATTCATTTAAGAGTATTCTCTCTGTTTGTAGTCCGCAGAAAATCGAGATTTCTAATACAAATGTTGTGAGATGACGGGCGAAGACAAATGATATAGTAATGTGTAGAAGCTGATGGATTATTACTGTATTAAATGTGGCTAATGAGGTGGAAAAGCTGTCATTAAGGTTCGTATGTGGGTCTGCTGGGACGGCGGGACTGTTTAAAAGAGTTACCGCGGCCCAGGTACACATAGAGCTCAAGATGGAACACGGTGGGTTTTAGTCAGTGCCTGATGCTGCACCCACAGCCGGAAATTCATCTGATGATTTTTTACACAACGGTTTTAAATTGAAAGAAAACATTCGAACTACTTACACACCAAGGATAAGTACATGTCGAACGATAAGCTATATAACAAAATGTAGATTAGCCCAACACATAACTTGGTTCAAAATGACTTTCCCAGGCTGTCTCCCACATCTTCGTTAGTATATTTCCGTCTAACAAAATATGTAAGCTATCATAAGAGCGTTAGAGCCATAAGGAGTGCAGGACGATCATTAGATAGAGCGAGTAACTGATAGCCGCGGTATCGCCTGATCTACTGAGGACGAACCTGCGTGGGCGCAGCCGTGCGTGCCCAAAACTTATGGTTGCCAGCTGTTCGTATTAGATATTAGGTAAGGTGGCTTAGATATCTGGTAATCAATGTTTTTTGGAAAAAGGTAGATGTACATTTGTTATGGAGGTAAAATTAGTTGGTTTTGAAAATCGTGATAGTTTCATGACTCACCAGTCCACCTACGAAGATGGCTTCTTGTCAAACCGAATTATAAAATGTAATCATTGCATGTCAACTTTTGACTATTTTAAGAGTTCGTAGGAGTCAGGACACAAAACTAATACATTCATATAATACATACGAGTATTACATCATGAAAGGTGATAAAGAGAATGGTATGTTACAGCGGGAAAACCAAGAAAGTCTTGAATTTCTATAGGCTTTAATTATTTCTAATGCTGCCTTAACTAGATTTCATCTGGCAACCCTGAAAACACATAGATATGTGTAATTGGCGACCGTGTCCTTCCGATATTTATGCGATATGCGGAGATAAGCGGGAAACGTGGCCCCAGCGGCAGCGGGGATTACTTGCGTATCTAATGGCCACACGGGGCCACGCAGGCAGCGGCGAGGGGGCGGCTGATAACCCCGCCTAGTGGCACATAAACTTATGTAATTATTGAAGCGATTCAGGAACTGTTGCATTCTCTGGCACTGGCTCATGGCCTATCTAGACTCGGATTATATTTAGTGTCTTTCAGGTGCAAAAGCTATCAATATTTATGATAATTTCCTAAGTACATACATATTTACAAGAAAGTAGTAGAGTATACTTTGGCATCGCGAAACTTTCAAACAAACATTGCGTAACATTTCACGTAGGCTCAATAGAGAGCCGAAAACGTCGAAATATAAAAGTGAGCAAAAACAATCGGTAATTAAAACGCTAGTAACATGACGTAACAATCATATAATTGTATATAATTACATATTACGAGCAGATCTCCCATAGGTCATTATATTCGTATTACTGCGGAGGTCGTAACCTCAGCGTAAGTATTTGTAGTGGCCGTGGGTGTAGTATGTAGAAGAATGCAAACAATACTGTGTGTAATTAGACGTCTTATTATATTTCACAGGGCTCTCGTCCTTGGAAACAGGGTTGCCAGACGAAAATAATTAAGGTTTTCTAGTGTCGGCCTGTCGACTGTCGAAATTACTGGATAGCTCAATTTTGTAACGTAACAAGTAGGATATACAATTACTTAGACATCGCTTTTGCTTGTTTTAAACATTGCTAGTAAGTATTAAAAGCATAGACTGAATTTTCACTTGTATAATTGCAGGTGAAAAGAAAAAAACATGTGGTATATCACAGCTCATAATTTACTCTCAAACTACAACACAATTTATCCTATTTACCCATAACATACAGATAACCTATAGCTTCAGGGCAGACCATACTTAACAATCTCAGTATATTCAGTGAGCAAGTCTTTGACCTCTCCATCTCATAAGCCAATTTCGTGAATGTTGAAACAAAAAATGGATGACTCACCAGCTCGTGAATCAGTATGCCTATGATTAGCAACCGAGCTTCTGTTACAAGCCTCTAATTTTACTGAAATGGATACTTTCGGTTCGCAAAAAGTCAATTTGAGAAGCCTGTTCCTTGTTCCGATATGTAGTTAAAAAATTAAACGAATCAACGTTTGATTGGAGTGATTATGGCCATGTGCTTCTTTCTCCGATGCTGTAAGATAATGTGACTTCGATGAGAAATTCAGAGCATTAAAATTCTCTTCCTCCAGGGTAACAAAAGTAACCTTAATTGTCAAAAACAAATAGTACAAAAATGAATAGGATAATTCTTGACTATCAATAAATTTAAAATTCTGTAAATGTTTTAAGGTTTGTCATTTCATTGCAACATATGTATAACATCGATATTTAATCATGAAAAGTTACAATTAGCCGACTATCTCCCCTATCTTATATTAACAAATAAACCTCATGGAACCATAATGACCGAAACACCATCAGTCCACCAGCCCTGCAATCATCTGGATCCTGCAGACCAGGCAGTTTGGCAGTTGCAACACAATCGCTAATGGCAGCAATTGTTGCCGCCAAGGTGACTCCCCGCCATTTCTCGACTGCCGTGGGAGAATTCGGTGGAGCTCATAGTACGTGGGACAGGAGACAGCGATTTTATGTGGGGGTTTTGAGGGGGGCTTAAGTTTTGTCCTTACTTTCGACAAATATCGTTCCTGAGCTCAATTTTGAAATAAATATTGTAGAATCGACTAGATACTTACTTCTTTTCATTACACTCTCTATTCCTTATCTTCTCGTCTCCTAAAGCTACTTTTACGACATGGTTAACCGTTCGATCATTAAGTAAATCAACGCTTTCAGCTTTTGCATGAGATCAATCAATATGTGAAGCCTACAGCCTTATATATACGTCATGCTAGAAAATATAGATTGTGTAAAATACTAAAATAACTTTTATTTAACTCGACCGCCTATATCTTACAGCGGCTGCACCTTACGCAAATGCGCGGGCGCAGGCCGCACCGCGCATGCGCCGGTCAGTACGGTACGGCAACAATTACACCGCACCAATATCGCACGCTGATTTATTGCCGAAGCTAACAGATTTACTCAATATTCATTCATTTATAGATATTATGATCTGTTGTTTATGAGTTTAATCTGTGGAAATGTTATGGACTGTGCAACGGTGGTCTATGGTTACTTATGTGGTTTGTACTGGATGAAAATGACGCTTAATATCTTCCAGATTGTTTGATTGTGAGGCAACGATCAAAAAAATCTTTATTACATACAATATATTTGTTTAAATAAGTTCCAACACGTAACTTCTGACAGCAAACCGAAAGGGCGCAATTTCCTCCATTCACCAAAAGTAACGCATGCGTAACAAAGCAAACACAAAGAAAGTGACATGACGTGAGAATTTCACCAAACAAGTAATACCACAATCGATTTGTCACGGTATAATAAACATATGTACATAGTTATACAACATTTACCTATTACTTGTATTTACAAAGCTATTGAAATACTATTTACTTACGGAACGCTAACATTACGCAAGCCACATATTAGTGAGGGTTTAATTAAATTAGAATACGCGCGACAATTAGAGAAAGACTGTATTTTCTATTTATCGTAGGCTTGGGAACTTGTGGAATAGTTGACGATCGAGTTAAGGCCGTTTCATAGGTAATTTCAATTTTGCTTAAGAGATGGGACACCCACCAATAAGCAATATCGCTAGCAACTGGTTTTTGCAAAACGCCATATTTACTACAACACATTACATCAGAGGCAAAAAGGATTTATACTCGTACTTCTTTCTGATGCTTTTTGTGCTAATAATTGAATTACCCTTTCCGCTAAATGCAGTGTAGAAGGAAGTGTAAGATTTTAACTGACTAACAACCACCTGCCTTTCTTTGGATACTCATTGTGTACCAGGGGCGCTGTAACTCTTTCAAACACTCCAAAAATCCGGTTTTTATGGATGCCTAAATTATTAAAAGTAACAAGCAAGAGAATAATCACACATTGAGCACAGTGCCACATTAGCATCGTACACTAAGCTCGCGTGCAGCCCAGGTTCCCAGCTACCTCAATCCCATGCACTTTTTGATCCAAGCACTAAACTTCAAGAGTACCGTCGCATGCGCACATGCCGTGAGAGCTTCTATTCTTAAACAACCGTTAATTGGCTCACCCTTACGTCACTGTGTCGCCAGTAGAAAGCTGCCTAGGGTGCATTGTTACGCATAATCAGTACTCAGTGAGAAAAATACATGTGTGACTATTACTTCATAATCTAACGTGAACGAAGACTTTTTGTTAGAAAAGTCGCACGTTTTGCATGCGACATCAACTTGAGGATGTAATTATTTCTACAATAAAACGATAAATATACGGGATAAGGTTGTTTTAACCGTAGAAATTATAACGTAGCGTTGATAATTGGTATTTTTCTAATGCGTTGAAAAAGGTTGTTCCATTGATCAGGTTCGATCAGATTTTCGTCCGGACAGTGCAAGCGTGCAGATATTCACTTTAGAAATCTGCGTCGGCTAACCATAAGCGATCCGTGCCTCTCTCGACAGTCTAATTTGGCGAAATGCACGCGACTTACACTCACATTTTAATAGGACTTAAATGATCGGTTAATGAGAAAAAAACAGAACGATACAAAGTAGTTGCATTGAAATACCCAGATGAAGCATTCTTGGCTAGTGGAATTAATGCCTAAGTTTTAGAGATTTAGAAATTCTATCACCATATCGATTTCCGCAACCAAAAACACATGAAGCCATCAAGGCTATGACTCCAGTGAAATTACAAGCACATAAAACGAGACCTAGATATGCTCCAGCAATAATCTACGCCATTAACCAAGCATATCTCACCAACGGTAGACAATTGCTCTATTTAAACATTAAACACATCACGATATCTAAACTTAATGTATTTCTCACGAATCTCTTACAAAACCTAGGCTTATAGATGGTGCATATAAGGCGGTGCTGGAGCGTGGTTGCGTCATGCTCCGATGGCGCCGCGATCGGGCTCGTGTCAAATATGGCACTTCTAGATGACTATGTCGCAGGTTTGGATTTACATAATGATTTTGGGACATATTGATATTGACGAATCGTACAGCACAATGATGCACATCATGTCATCGCACTCTATCCATCCTATTCTATTTGTTGAAACTGTTTAAAGAGTTGAAGCTGAAATACATCCAAAACTTTCTTCATTTCAAATTTTTCTTCTTGTCTTTGTGCAGTAGGTTTCGATAATAATTTATTGCATTTAAACTTCATTCGAACATGCAAGTCCGTTATTGACAACCGGGATTTTTTCTATACAATAATTAGGTAAGTACATCAATATTATAAAAAATATACGATACATATTTAACTAAAATGAAACGCATATGTAATTTATCAGTAGGCAGTACATTCCTTATTAGCTGATGCAAGTATAACATAATGCTTAGCGCACAAACATACAAACATCACGTTTGTGTCTTCAACCTACTGGTACAGTTTTCGTAATTGCATTGTGAAATCATTAATAATACCTGTCATAGCTAAATATTATTTAAGTTAGTATTTGTGTTTGTAAGAAAATTTTATGTTTTACTAAGGTACTGGAAATAGCTATTCATATAGAAGAAACTGCTATGCTGGCCTTTGCAAAAATTATTAGATTTCACAATAATTGTATTTATGCTACAGTTAACACTTGACTTATTGCCGATGATAAATTAATCAGTCAAATGCAAATGCACATTATTCATAAGAAGAAGACAATCAATTGGTATGCATATAATAAAATATTGTCGTATCAATAAAACTATAGATTTCAGTCTAAATCAAGCTTGATAAAAAGTTTATTGCTAACATAGACGCCTACGAAGCGATCAACTCGCAACTTACGTATGGAAAACAATGAATCGTTGTGAACCATGTAACATTGGCAATTTCCTTATTTACAATACACAGTTTACATAAAACATTATGTACTCTAATGTTACAATTTGTTTCGTAGGAAATGTGACAATCTTCGCTGTGGAATGCGGCTGTCATAAATATTGTGGTATATTTTATTCGTGTTACGTAAATATCGATACTTTTATTTCTTCACCTACCTATTGCCTGAAGCTTCGGGAAAAATTTACTTATACAAGTAGCAATATTAAAGAAAATTTCGGGGACTTTTCATTAGAGTCGCCATAACTTATTCATTAATATCAATGATGCCCATTATTTCATAGGACATTTTCAAGCACTTAATAATGTCAACAAAAATTCAAATGACTAGTCTGGTTGACCATTCCAAATGTTGCTTTTTACGGAAAAGAAAAGGCAAGAAGCTCCATGCCTTACTCTTTAAACTGGCAATTAAATTATTTACTTTCTACTCTAGAACGCTGACCACAAGTATATGACATTTAATAGACTAGATAGTCTAGTACTCTACTTGATGCTAATGATGATTCCAGCTACTCCAATGTGTAACCATCACGCTTATGATCCCTAACGGAGTAATCCAACTTAAGATTAACTCTAACCGAATCGAATCACAGAACATGAATGCTCAGCACAACTCGATTGTCGGATAATCGCGAGTGATTCGAACAATAACGGCATCGATCGTTCATTTGAACTGTGTCAGTTGGAGGCTGCGCAAGCGCCGACAACTAACAATTCGCGGAATATTTTTATAAAACCGTTTGAAGAATAATTTATGTATTAATAAGCACGAAGTGGAACTAAATAAGTTAGAAGATATTACGATTTTGGCGAATTTAATCGATTAATTTTAATATTAGTAAACAATTCAAATACGGAAGCCGTCTATTTTGATTCAGGAACATTACATTTATTAAGACATGTTAACTATAACTTGACGTTCAAAGTGTTCCAAGCTACTTCTCTCAAAGGGAACAGTTAGTTGCTCGGTGACAGTATTACAGCGCAGTTAGTGCAGCGAGCGGCGCGCGCGCAGCCAACGGTTACACGTGTTCGTGCTTTAAAATGAAATCGAATCTTGTTTGATGAGTGTTTCTGGGATTGACAGAGGAAAGTCACACTGAGTTGAAAATAGGGGAATTATTTGCACATCCGCAAGAAGGCCACGAAAATTAAGAAGTCAGACAGAAAAAAGAAACGACTTCATTTCATAGAGCAATCTACGAAGAAACAAAATCTACTAGCTAATTACACAAAAGACATCGTCAAAGGATCATATTATGTACGAGATGAAACCGTCATCATTGATAACATTGTAACACAATATTAATGGCCTACCATCCCAAATTGTCGCAATCATGTTCCCACACGGCTTCACTCACACAAACACATCCATCACTCACACTATTGTAACATCTGTTTCATCGAGATTCGTATTGTGGTAGTCAGTTTTATACGACTTATCGATATGCGCAGGATTGGACAACTTTACTAATATTATTTAGGTTGCGTGAGTGTTCTCCAATTTTAGTAAATACTTAAGTATGGCTATAGGAAGTAGCCCAGACATGAACTATAAGTATTCGTAGTTAACCAAACATGTAAAATTCGGTCATATATCCTCTAATTCAAGGCGAGATGTAAAGTTTATAGGATCTAAGATAACGAAGTGTTGGCCCTAGCTATCAATACTTTAAAATCCTGAAATAATTATGAGTTTGTCAGGATTATGAGATTCGGACTTTTGCAAATCGTAAGTAATAAAAATCTTCGAAGATTTTGCGGGTTTCGAAGAACAAAACGTTGATAACTCGGCATCGTTTCATCACGATCTAATCTTGTATTTCTATCCTAGGTAAACAGACTTTTCGCTTGGCTTTCCAGCGCAATTTATATTAAGTGAAGTTTATAATAACTTGTAATAACTTCGTTGATTGCTGATCTCAACTAAGATTAATTGGAGTCTCTCCATCAGATATTGTGGGACTGTGTCGTCATTTGAGAACATTTCTGCATTGTCCAACTGCAGTGGCTGCAAGATGCAGATCTAGAATGGCCGTCAAGATATAAAACATACGCACAAATCTGTGGCTGTGCCATTACTGGGCACTCTCGTAAAACAACCCGCTTGACATTTAATAAAGTCGTATCTTGAAATAACATCGTGCCCTTTGTGTCATTTGTAGGCTTAAGTTGTGCTAAATAGTGGTTATGTCGTAAACTAAATCTAAAAGATTAAATAGACCTGCAGTCACATTTTTATCTCTTGTGTAACTACTAAGCTTTCAAAGCTTAAAATTAGAAGCTCGAGAAAAGAATGAAACACTGCTGAGGAAATTGTCGTGAAGTCAATCCGATCTCGTCCAGAACGGTGGTTTTCATAATCCTTATTATAAATCCACATATATAAATATTACTTATCTAACAGATACCTAATCTACAAATAGCCTCAGTTACAACACATAGTGTTCCCACGTGTACAAGTGTTCATCCCTTCGCACGCTCCGCTTGCATGCTATGCATGCATTACTAATAAACATTTTTCATTTTTCATTTTTCATTTTCATGTGCGCGGGCGCAACTTTTACCAAACAACTACCATCGTCAGTTCTATTGTTGTGGCTAAGTTGTGATGCTTGAACAGTACAAAGAAAAATAATAGTTGCAACCGAAGCCAGAATCAAATTTACTTTTTCTTATTGATTTTGCCATTTCGGTCTGATGCAGATATTGCAGTTTAGTTAATATTGTAATTTAGTTATCATCCGTATCATATCACTTGTTTTGGTTAAAGAATTTTTGTTTACAACTTTCTTGTCAATTTTACGAAGATGCTTAGATTAACCTCAGATTTGATAGGATTAGAAGAGAAGAACCTTTAACTACAAAACGATGAATCACGAGCTGGCGAAACTCACAAATAACTCAATAAAGAGAGGATCACAGACATTAAAGTTCAAGAAAACATTAACAATCCCTAATTACTAATAACGAATCAAATTATAACAATTATGTACAGTGCAATTGATTCCGCGTTTCTATGAAATTACATCAGTTTCCTATAAAACTGTACGTGGCTAATTACTGAACATAGCCTTAACATTTGATAGTAAAACTACGGAAGCCTTTACTGTTTTATTTGATTCGATTATAACACGGAAACTTTTCTGATGTTCATGAGCAATTTCAACTTCCATGGGTTGTACGGATTTTATTTTTTAACGATTGATTTATCTAACTAGGATTGAACAAGTGGAATTTTCGTGAAAAAGCTTTCTTTTAACATAATTCATTTCTCTTAACTCATTTGTTGAGTAAACTTTGATCTAAAGGGCTTTCAAATGCTTTCCGTGTTTTTTATTAATATACCTACTTAGGATCTGTATAACCTACTTTTTCTCACTAATCTCTAAGATTCATTTTAATCGTGGAAGTCAAAAAAATCTTTTTTCATTTATAACGTGACTAGCTTTTGCCAGCGGCTTCAGCCGCTTCCCGAGGAAACCACTTCTACCATTATTCTGATAACCTATATCACTGCCAAGTTTCATGTAAATCCTTCCAGTGGTTTTTGCGTGAAAGAGTAACAAGCACACATCCATCGTCACAAAGTTCGCATATTTATTATTAGTAGGAAGTAAGTAGTTAGGAAGGATTTTTCCGAAACAAAACACAATTAGGGCTAAATACTCCCTTTTATCTATTTATCCTTCAATACCACACTCCCAGATCCATGTTTCCATCATAACCTCGCTCTACAATGCAGTCGGCAATTACAGCTTGCACTACATACGGCGTACTAAGAACTAACGTTAGTTAGTAGTTACCCAACGGACGGTTTTTGTCGAAGCCCGGCTATGCGGCTCTGATGTAACCGACACCTGGTTAAATAATAACTGTAACCAATAGTTAGTTGTTGTTAGGCTGGTGAAGGTAGGTTTAGGGCTCAGGGAAGCTATGGTAGGTGTTTTAAGCGGTTTTGAAATATCGAATTGTTTCAAATCTGCCGTCAAAATACATACATGGGTACTTTTCTATTTAGATGGGGATTTTGGGTTTAGTCATATCTGGAAAGCTCTTTCACGAAATCGGGATATCAAATAAATAGTTATAGTGATATATAGATAATACATTTTCGTACGGGTCCGAAGATACAACTGTAAACCTTTAATTAAGTCAGTAAGTACCAAAAGAACCAAGAATACTTACTTATAACTTTTAGGAGACCTACTTATGTTATTTTTTTATTATAACACGATGAAGTTGAGATGGAAAGTTCTAAAAAAACCCCAGCTATTTAGTTTAAAGAACATTTTGATCAGCGCGAGAATTAAACTATTACAATTTAATCCAAACTTAATGGGTTTTAAACGATTTCGTGTTATTGTAAAAATGTCTCTGTTATGCTTGGTCTACATAGAAATATTATTATTATAACAAATCGGATGAATTATAATATTAAGGTTAGTGTCACATGATTTTTAAGTTTTGTGGTTTTAGAATAACTTGAAAACTTTGAGGTTCGGTGGCGCATCTTTTCTCTGATATTATTTAGCATCCTTCTATCAATGACCAGTATATCAATAAATTTTTAATTAACGTTTATTGAGAAGTTGCATAAGCCTTTCTAAATGTTTGATTTGTGTGATCACCTTACAACTTTCTTTTAATAAATATAATGCTAAATGATATTGCTTTAATGATAAGATTTTAAATTTTCCTTGTTTCATAAACAAACTTTTCGTCGAGCGCTTAAGACAAGACACCAACCGACCTCAGGTGCCTCAGGTAATAACAAAAACGAGTGCAACACATGAGAAGTCATATTGTTACGAACAAACACCACAATGTCTATCATTGTTCCACGCGAAACTTCAACAAGAAACAGGCAAAAATCCATTGTCTTTTAGTTACATATTTGTCCTGAGACCTGTTATTAGGTGTATTATTTTTTTTTTGTTTTTAGTACTCCGAATTGTTTGATGTAATAGAATTGTAGTAGATATGAGCAATTGTGGAATGACAATAAGAAGTTGATGTTTGGCCCTTGATGTGGTGTTCATTGTGCAATGGTTTGGTGACTGATCTTTGCCTTTAGCAAGAAAGAAAGAAACATAGTGATACCAAGGGGTATCGGGTTACTCAGGTAACTGGGTTGATGAAGCCAGACAGATAGTAGCTCCATGTACAACATTCATATTCGGATGCATTCGGTTAGACTGGAAGACGACGCCAATAACTGTTGGGAAAAGGCTAGGCAGATGATAATGAAAGAAGTGCAGATGTGACAACAAGAGTAAGAATTGCTCTTTGTCACGTGAAAGTAAAGGCTCTCCTGAAGGTGAAATTCATTAGATACTTAATTAAAAAGAATGGGTTCAGAAGAAAGCAAGCTGCGCTCCGGACAGAGACTAACTACGAGCGCAGTTTGATTCAACCAAATCTTCACCCGATACCGATGATAAATATATTGATTACCTACATTTTCCTGACCCATATACCCAAACAAACCATCATCCATCAGTAGCAACAACAAAGCAATCCCAACTCGACCTAAAATACGGCAAACTTCATCAATCGGCCAGTGATCGTGTGTCAATCATTAGCCGGCGACAGCCGATAGCCTATATATCAGCCAGTACGTCAACCATTTCGTAAACACTACATGGCCTAACTAGGAACTGAGCACATAGACTTGTCAAATAATTTCCACACTTTCATACCAAAGTGTTGCGACTTGCGACAATTATTAACTATTGCGACAAAGATATCTTGTTTTTAGTGGACACTCCACGGTAGTTGGTTCGGCTGTTTAGGAGGTAATTGCAGATAAGAATAACTTATTAATAAGTGATATTGTTATTGTGGCGCTACTGCTGGATTTAGGGCCAGTTTGACGAGTTCCAGGTGAAGTTCTAGATATTTAGAACTTTATCTGGAACCTGTGAAATGAGCCCTTAATTTTGTTTATTTGGTGTATTAAAATGATCTTGGGTTATTTTAGAATTAAAAATCTGCTCAAGAAAAAAAAATATTTTACTGGATTTGACACTAAAATATCGATTAATCAACTATTTTTAGGCTTATGTTTAACGGACCACCAAATATAGTAACTTTTAACAGACAAAAATAGTAAATGATCACCAAAACTAGTACCCCCATTTTAAAGTAAAATGATCACCAAAGTTTTAACATCTCACTGTCCTATTTAAGTAAAATATCTCCAAGAAAATCATTTTTAACCCAAAAATAGTTAATGAACACCAAATTATTACCGACATTTTAATATACAATGATATGCAAAAAAATAACATTTCAGTAGCCTATTTAAGCAAAATAACTCCAAGAAAATTATTGTTAACCCAAAACTAGTTAATGAATACCAAATTATGAACGCCATTTTAATGCGCGGGGCGAGCGAGGCGGGCGCGAGTTGAGGAAGCAGCTTGGTTGTAACACTCGCCGCCGATGGCTGAGCTAGGCCGGACACCCGCCAGGCCAGCAAGCCGAAGCTGTGGTGGTGAGTGTTAAACCTATCTGCGCGATAAATTCGCGTTGAGACCGCCGGGAGCATCCGCACAGACGCCGGAGCCGTGACAGAAAAACTTCCTGCTGCAAAAAAACCTTTTTACTCGTTAATAAACCGGGAGAAACGGCTGACGTCTAGACGAAAACGTGATCAGATCGAAAAGTGTTTATTTTTCATTCCCTCTACAAAAAGTCCTAAACTCCTTTGCACACCCTAGGATTTAAGCCTTGCACAAATGCACACCCTTGATAGCACTCATGACCTGGATAGGCAAGTTGTTCATTTTTATGGCGTGTCATTTTTATATTAAAATGGCGTTCATATTATTTTGGTATTCATTAACTAGTTTGGTGTTAACCAATAATTTTCTTGGAGTTATGTGGCTTAAAATAGCTACTGAATGTTATTTTTTGCCATATCATGATATATTAAATGTCGTAATAATTTGGTGTTCATTAACTAATTTTTTGGCTGTTTAAAATATGATTTCTTGGAGATATTTTAACTTAAATAGGACAGTGAAGATGTTTAAAAACTGTTGGATGATCAGGATTTTTACATTTTTAAAAATGGAGAAAAAGTAGGTAAAACTAGGTTGGTGATCATTACCTGACTCTTTTTGTCTGTGAGTCAACAGAGAGTCACTGTAGTTTGGTTGCTCGTCCCCGATTATAATCCAAATTAGTGCGCTAGATAAAGATAAGTTGACTTAAGCTATAACGCAATATCTATTCAGCTATCGTCAGAATCCACCACTCAGTGGTTAAGAGATAATATCTCTCTCTAGCGTTTTTTCATAGCAAGCGGACAAGTAACCTGGAATATATAATTCTCTCTTAAATATAAACATAAATAAGCCACTCCCAGACAGGATCCAATTTATAATAACAGCCACAAATACAGTATATCACATAAATTGTATATATTAGGTGTGATCATTTCATCAGTGTACAGACTAAATAATATGTTGTACATAATGAGTGCGAGATAATGAACTTTTCTCCATATACCGCAAGACTATATCGTCAATTTAATTAACTGAGACCTCACACTAAAAATCACAGACTTCAGACGAAACAGAGCGCTGAATGTCCTGTTAACTATATAAACCAGAATATTCATAATAATCTCCACTAATATCAATCATGTTAAATTATATAGTACTGATCTACCTATCTCTCACCTCTACTTCTTTCTTCTTACCAGTTGGTGAAAACTTCATATGTTGATTTTTCGAGAAGAATCAGTCAGATAACTTATAAAGAGTGATCACTCTGTATTGATTTACGATAACTGCGCTGGAATTTAAAGGCGTCGCACACAGGTTTTGGTACAGAGTTGTAACTTCTACTCGTTTCGATCCTACGTTCCTGAGTGATTAGATGATCTAGTAGTAGTGCAGTATTAGCAGAAACTTCACACTGTGACTGTGTTACAAAGCTTGAGAGTACCTCATATAAATAGTCCTTGGAGTACGATTTGTCCTTGATATTAAAAAAATGAATATGGTATTAATTGTTTGAATATTAAACACAATCTATTGAACTATACACAAAGAAAAAAATATTCAGGTGATGTTTACTGGAATTATGTATATCTATACTTGATTAAAATCAGAACTCACTCTACTCTCACTCATTTAGGCTTATGGTTTAACGGACCACCAAATATAAGTAACTTTTAACAGACAAAAATAGTAAATGATCACCAAAAAAAGCTATCCAGTATTTACGAGAGCACCTTCTGCAATTTTTATATATGTAAATTTATGATTCATCTCATTAACATCAATATTAACACTTACATCTCCACTGTAAGCGTCTACTCTAATGGTGTGTAACTAGAAGATCTCAAATATTAAAGTCATTTGTTAAGAGCTCATAAAAGAGGATAAGAGTTAAAGATAACTATAACAACTAAATTGAGACAAATCTCCACGAGATTCACACCACATGTATTTATAATGACATTATGTATATGCAGATAAAACAAGAGAGATTAACATATCACATGTAAGCTTAGTTTAATGAGCCACACATAATAAACTCGCAAGCAAATATTGAGGTGTCTTATAATGTCCGGCGCTAATACAAAGAGAGTAACTAGTAACACTGAATGAGACAATACACACAGTATGTACACGCCGAATTTGCTTTAACACTACTGAATAGATGCGACACACACGTGCAATAACAGAGTGCGACATGATCACACTTGCTATCCGAGTGCACAAGCTAGTGTGTCGTAGCTAGCACACGGAGTGTGTCCATTTGCTGCAAAGGCTACTCTAAGTGTGATGTGTTAAGGACACGTTATCACGGACCATTCTCTTGTCACGAAGGCGTGACAATAAAGATAAAACACTTATTCACATGGGCCTCGGAGGTCCATCTTTCTTGACTATATGCGATCAAGCGCGCTCGTGCCTCGGATGCACTTATAAGACCGAGTAAAACGTTTTTGGCATTGCACTAATGGGAAAATATGCATGTCACTGAGGGCTCGAGGCGCCTCGGCGGGAGCTCCACCGCGACGGTGGCGATACAACGCGAACACTTGGGATATCGAGTCAGCAGAAATAGTTGAGTTGCTTACACACACCATCTCTCTACTACCATGCTGTCTATCTCTACAGGCAGTTGTATCAGGACTACACAGCCTGTGTACCACGGGTCAAGCGCCTCAGCCACACGGTGCGGACAGAGATGAGTGTTATGTACACAAGGATGCCAAGCGAGTGTTTGGCTTCGTGAATCTTAGTGTCCGCTCCTCTCAGCTCGCGCGCTCTTATCCTGAGTCACGGATACTATGGTAATTCGTCGATTAAATTCGTAGAGAGTAAGGGCAGACAAAGAACTGTGATTGGATCACTTACCAAGTGCTCCAATAGTTAGCCGTCAGTGTGTGCGAGAAAGGCTGTATTTCGATCATAGCTTTAATATGCTGATAACACATGAGCAGGCTAGATAAAATCCGATGGCGCATTCATAAAGTAAATCCTTTATTGGTAATAAAGAGGCCTACAAGTTATATATATGGAGAGTAAATCACTATGTGGCTTATATACTCTCTAAACTGCGTGAATAGGGCGCATTAATTCTACGCGATACTCGCTATAGAATTATGACGTGAGAGACTATGCTAGGTTTGTCTGAACTCACGAAATTTATTTTTTAGGTGTATAAATATACTAAATAATATAATAGCTGCAATGGTGTGAATACTACATCAAAGTTAACGGTATAGTGCCCTCAGCACAATTTGCTCACTCCGCCAATAAATTTAAGCTTTATATCTTTCTTTCAATAACACACTGGGTTTTTAAAGAATCGAGATTTGTTTGTAATAATATATGCGTGATGAAGACATATGCAAAAGCTGTGGTACTCGAGCGAACACCTTTTATGTAATATGTGAGATGGTCGTGTATTATAATTTATTCGTTTCACCACGGCGTATTTTGTCACTATCAAGGTATAAGATTTCGCTATGAATATACACATATCACAAGGCCATTCAAGTCTCTCAATTAAAGATATTAAGACATATAACACCCTGGTATTTATTTAAATAAAAATCCGTAATAAAGAAAGTGTCATGTGTAATTTGAAATGTCGCTTTCTAAATACAATCTTTCCATTCTTCCACTCTCTCATGGTAGCATAATATTTATAGTAAACACAAAGATTGGTATATGGATCACGACATAAAAACATGGTACGATTGAATGAGGTAGTAATGACAGATTAGAGGCTCCTTAGGATCATAGGATATACGTATGGTATATCAAACGCGGATGCCGATATTAAACTCACTTACACAGCTTGAGAAATAATAGTTAAAAACGTCTGGCACATATGTACATATAGCCGAAAGAGGAAACTATCGAATTTTAATAATCTACATTATGCAATGCTCGAATCACGGATAATATATTTAAAGTTATCATAAAATAATATGAACTTGATCTATACTACCTTATTGATTGAGGAGTCACTTGTATTAGAGCACTAAGTCACTTCGAAACAGAATCTAGTCATTAAAATCACACACAAAACTTCATTTATTTCTATCCACTATGGTGGCATTGGGTATTACATTTACGTACCCACCAGAGGGAGCATCACACATCAACTAAGACGTATTTATATATATATGGAAAGGATATCTAAAAAATATCTCAACTACAAATTTATTGCACTCTAAATTAGACATCTGTAATTTCTACTAATTATCCAACTCATTCATTTTTTTTATTATATCACTCTACTATATATAGACTATATCACTCTATATACACAAAAGCTCTATCTTAAATTCGACAAGCCAAAGTGTTGCACAAGGTCTCAAACAAAGTGGGATTTACTCATGGACTGTAATAAACACGAGTATGATAAATAAGAGTACCGATTGAATACTCGTACATTCTTGTTTAATAATAAATAAGCCACAAATATAGAACTCTGACACATAGCTATTTCGTGTACAAGTGAAGCGATCGACCAATATCTGAGTCCAAAATATATGACTATCCTCACTCACACCATGTCTATAGTAATATATATATGGGTTATTTTTAATACTCGTAATATTACAAAAGGTAGAGGTAGCTAGATGTTGTGTAAAACTGCCCACTGCGCAGGCCGTGCGACAAATATGGCATTGCGACAAATCTTCTGGTTTTTGCTATCCGCAGGGCCAACTACCATTAAAACTCGGTAGCTTAAACTATAAGTAACAACTATGTATTGGTAAATTAGAAAATATAAGGTATTTATAGACTGAGTTAAGACTTTAAATTAGTTCAAGTATACAAACTTAAGAGCTTACTATGATTTTAATATATTTTTATGAGCACGAGAAAAAATTCCTCTTTCAGAATACATGGAATACCCATTACAGTATAACAGTATAACCATATTATAAAAAGG
>NWSH02000517.1:16203855-16247202 GCA_002382865.2 Heliothis virescens
TGGTAGTTTAGAAATTACAGGGGGGGGGACACAAATTTTAGCACTTTGAAAGTGTATTACTTTGAAATGATTGACTTTGAGAAAAAATGGTTTTAGAAACCTCAATCTCATTTTTAAAGACCTATCTATAGATACCCCACAAGAATAGGTTTGATGAAAAAAAATAATTTTATTTTCAGTTCCATGTATGGAGAGCCCCCCTCTAATATTATTATTTTTTTATTTTTGTATTAAAATCGTAAAGCGGTCAATATAATACATCTACCTACCGAGTTTGAACTATGTAGTCCTAATAGTTTCGGAATAAAGTGGCTGTGACATACGGACAGACAGACAGACAGACAGACAGACAGACAGACAGACAGACATGACGAATCTATAAGGGTTCCGTTTTTTGCCATTCGGCTACGGAACCCTAAAAAAATGATTACGCTCAAGATTGATGTGGAAAAAATATAATTAATTTAAATAACAGCCGTCATACTTAATTGTACATATTTCACCTATCTATTTTCTGAAATGACAAGATTTCGATTTAATATCGTTTATTTTTACATATTGTTGCCGTGTCGACGTTAGAAAAATCTATAAGAAGCAGGGGTAGAGAGTACTGGGAATGTTTTCACGTCACTGTCAATTTTCTCAGACAGTCTCAGACCAAGTCACAAAATGTATAAAATCGAAAATTTTCGTTTAGTTAATTTATGGAATCATAAAGCAAGGAACTTATTGTTACTGTTATTATTGCCCGAAATAATAAATAATTTAAATTAGAGGAAGTGAAGCGGTAACTTCCTCAAGCACTAACATATATTGCGACAGATAAATGGCAATCTTGTATTGCTAATACGATTAAAGAAGAGGAAAAGTTTTGCCAACTTGATGGTAAAATAGATAATGTCGTTGAAAGGTTCATTTTTAACGTTGGTGGAACTTCTTCATCATCATCATCAACAGAGGACGATGACTGACAGAATAAAATTAGTCACCTGTCTTCTCCATTGTATCATTAACTTGAGATTATCTGCCTGTCCTTTTCCCAACTACGTTGGGGTCGGGTTCCAGTCTAACTGTATGCAGTTGAGAACCATTGCTATACATGGAGCGACTGCCTATCTGACCTCTACAAACCCGGGCAACTCGATACCCCTTGGTAAGACTGGTTGTCAGACTTTCTAGCTCCTGACTACCCCTAACGACTGTCAAAGATGGTTGCAAGCCGACACCTATCAATTTATCCTGCCTTCTGAAGTAGGGAAGATCTCGATATGACATAAAAAAATCGTTGCACTTGTAGGTGGGCACGCTCCAAAGCTATAACTATTTTCACCGAATAGAAACATTATAATTCTTTTATTTTAAATAGGTTTAACCATTTTTCTTTTTTGTAGCTCTTGAATCATAGGTATGGGTATAAAGAGTTGTGCCCGCCAACATGGGTACATATCTAATTATTTTTTTACTTCATGTAATAATTTATTAATTTTGTATAGAACCACACATATGTAGGAAGTGGTGAAGGCGTTTTGGGGCTGTCTTTTGTAAAATTGACCTCCAAAAAGTGCTGATTTTCAGCCTACTTTCAATAAATGACTTTCTATCTTTATCTTGACAAGATAGTCACCCATCCACGGACCGACTGCGCCAAGCTTTGCTTAACCTTATCATCGATAGATCCCCGCGTCTTTGACATAGCCACGATCTCTTTCGATCAGTAAATTAATAAAGAAAACAAAAATCTTATTTTACTCTACTATCTCTAGGAAGTATTGTTTCAGTTTGGTGGTGTATTTTTATTTTATTAATCATCTGGCATTCTTAATTAATTATTAAAGTTGGTTTGTTGAAAACAATAATGTCATGCCGTTGTGATAATATTGATATACTTAGTTGTTTTATTTAGTTGTCATTAATAAACTGATCTTTACTAAACACTGTTTCATTTCACGTCATTCGCCTCGTGACGAGTACATAGATAAGAAATAATTTACTGTATGTCTTACGTAATATTCATTAAAATTATTTGAACTTAACTTGAAACAAAAGGTATCGTACTCCTGCTTCTGCGAGCCTCTTTTTTCTAACGTTATCGTGAACAGGGTATAAGTGTTTAACATTTATCGACATGTAAACATAGACTCAAAAAGTACCTTGAACACACACCCTACCACATTATTAATATTCTGGTATATTCTATTAAATTAATTCCCCGAACACACTCCGTCAAGGGCAAGATAATATAGAAAGCCAAATTAATTTCCAATACCCACACATCGAGCCCTCACAATACCCAATAGATATTGTCTCCAATAATTGGGCAGCATTGGGCACGCCTGATAACAGTTCGCTATGTAGAGACTATCTCTCAGTTAACAGCTGAGTTACGTATGATACCCGCAGGGGGTCATGTCATTGTACAGACAGCACATCAAGTTACCACAATTTGTCAAATTTCTACAATAGGTTTTCAACCTTATCACAATAGAGGTAGGTATGTTAATGTTTGATTGGTAAAATTTACACCTGTACATGAACATCTAAAACAATGTGCAAGTACAGACGACATCTATCCCGTTTTACCAATCAAACATTAACCTTCCACATATTGTATTAAGTTTGAAAGTCTATTGCAGAAATTTGACAGATTGTGGCAGGTTGACGTGCTGGCGTCTTACATTTACACACAAGTAAGTTTCACCCATTTTCGTGAAATAGAACATTTAACTCCCAATGGTGGCCAACACGTGTTCCTTGTAACTCATCCATAAATTGGTCACCGAAACTCAATGTGACCGGTTGGTAAGGACCGAATTTTGTAATAAAAATGCTCCTTTGATCTTTTTTGGGGCACGATATTTTCAGATACGCCTTATCCCTATCTAATATCAAAAATAATAAGGGCTTTAATCGAAAGATTATTTTTACAGAAATTACCGATATACTGCGGATTACTATAACATATCCTTTGATTTGGGATTGGAGATAGAAATAATAATTGGACGGATAGATTTTAGAAATCCATTCTTACACTATGTAAGATGAAAATCCGATACATGTTACAAAATGCACGTCTCTATTTCTAGTCCAGGTCAGGAATAACTGATCGTAAGATAGCCTGGAAAGTGGAGCGATCATTAATAAATAATTTAATGCTAAAGATACACTAATTAGGGCAATCGGCCATCACCGAGGGAGATGGCTGCTCCAATATTTGTCTCCGATAACGAGAACTGAGATAAGGACATTTCAGAAGAGCTATGGAAATTATTTTCAGGGTTCGAGAAATTAAGGTGAGGACTTGGCAATGACAGCACTTTTGATAAAAATAACATCATAAAGTGCGCTGTTTGAAATTGTGACACCGTTGAGGTGCTTATCGCGATCATAAAAGAAGTAGCAAATATGCCAAATTTTAGTACTAAGCAAGCATGGTAACTAGTTCACACTGGTTTTGCGTTAAATATACCTAGGTTAGATAAATTGTAGTCACTTAGTAATGCTCATTTTTTCCTCCAAGAGAGGTATTATGCGGTTCCAGGTAGTTATAGCCATAGGACATATTACTCATTGTTTGTTTGTTTTGAGGTAAAGAGGTGCGATAATTTGACTATGCAGAATCATGACAAATACCTATGCCTAGAAGCAACAATTAAAAACGCACGATAGTCTAGCTATCTTTATTCTATTTATTCTTTTTTTTAAATTTATTAGCTATTTTTATTCTTTTTTTTTATTCTTTTTATACTGGAAGAAATATAGTTGCCAAAATATTGCTTGGGAGAAATTACAAATTCTAAATATGAGACCATTAAAATAACCATACCTTAATATCACTATGTTTTATATACTGTATGTAGTATTCTTTACCGTTCAAATATTATTTCACTCCGATCCTATCCCACGCACAATGTGACGAATCGAATATTATGTCTTAATGAATAAATGAATAGATCTAGCCTTCGATTTTACATGTCTTTTATAATATCCCAGTAATGGTACAATTATTACCGATATTAGATGAGTTATCGATAGTTTTATAAAAGCTATTGTGATGTTCCTAATACCTAATAGAACCATTGTAGGCGTAATGGAATACTACCTATATGAAATTAATATCTTCATTGCTTAGCTAAAAGTATCTTATAATCTCTTACATTATCCTGTCCATTTATATCAATCTAATCAATCACACGTAGATCGCACAAGACAAAATCACAAACACAACAGCATCATTCCGCGAAAAAAATATTTATTATGATAGCAAGTTACCTTGGCCCTAATTAATATCTAGCCATCAGTTGCCGCAATCTGTGAAAGCAAGCAAATATATCGGAGGACCAATTTTTGTATGCTAAACAATCTTGATACTTGTTATTTGTTAAGCCCGCGGTTTCACCCGCGTCTCAAAGGAACTACTTCTCATACATGGATGAAAAGTAGCCTTTATATTATTCTGTTACATAAGCTATATTACTGCCAAGTTTCATCAAAATTCATCTTGTAGTTTTTGCGTGAAAGAGGAACAAACATCCTCACCAAACCCATACCATCTACTAGGCACTGCCACTTTCGCAACTGATAAGAATTTATTTCCCTAATTATATAATCTTATCTCACACACACTAATTTGATACACCAATGATGAAATAAAGGATAAAATGACCGCACAGCAATCACGACTCAGTATTACCAGTACTATCAGTACAGATAAGAATCATGATCAATTGAAGCACTTCACGTGAATCAACTCGCGCGATGGTGAAATACACCATAAAGTGAGGTGAGGCAATACCTGTTTATTATTAATCGGATGTCCTACGTGATTGCTAACATAAGTAGCCGCCTACAGACTAGAGTGCATTTGCAAGTTGAGCGACCTATGCCAGGCTATTTAAAGGTAAAGGGTGCATGATATAGCGCGTTGCCGCTACTTGATAAATATGAATGCCGCATCAAAATAGGCTTTTGCTATCATCGTACGAAGATAGTTTTAGCAAAGTTAATTAACTATACTTTTTGTACAGTCAAAAATAGTAAAGGTTGCAATTTTGCGGACATTTAAGAAGTTTTCGTACGCAATACATACTAATATTATAAAGCTGAAGAGTTTGTTTGTTTGAACGAGCTAATCGCAGGAACTACTGGTTCGATTTGGAAAATTCTTTCAGTCCATTTATTGAGGAAGGCTAAAGGTTATTTTTTATCCGGGTGTGCCGAGTAGTTCCCATGGGACGCGGGTGAAACCGCTGGCAGAAGCTAGTCTGTTATAGTTTTGCAAGAACGAGTAGATCAGAAGAAACATTTGTGTGTGTCACAGTGCACACCGGTGCGATGGCACCTCTTAATAACTTCTTTTTATAATGCGACTTTCTTTTGAAAGCCTTAATTTTATTAATACGTGGTGTCAAATGTTATATTTATGATCCGAAATCTCAAAAAAGCCGTTATCACCAAATATTTGAATTTAGAAAGCCGTTTAGTGAAAGTCTTTGACGTCATAATTTTTTAATAAATAAAAAATAAATGCGAAAGGCAAGTGAAAGTAAGACGTCATAAATTGACAAGTCAAGTAATGCAATAAACTGCACATGTGCAGTAACTGCATGCTGCACGCTAACTGCACCGCGTGGGAACAGGAGCTGCGCAGACGCACCTGCTTACCTACTACAGTTATTTGCATATCGGCTTTTACTTCACAGTAAGCAGTTTTCTATAAATAGAAATGAAAAGCTTGAATATTACCTAGTTTATCATAGAATTAATTCTAATAGTACGCAAAGCTGTGGGTCTTAATATTTACATATCAATGTTTATTAATTGAATAATCCCTCAGCAACCTAAAATATGCAAAATAATTATAAATGTCAAATTAAGAAGCTGTACTTTAAAGCTTTTGACTATTTTCTTTTCTAATAATATCAAATTATTTTAGTACATAAGTATACGAAAACTATCAGTCTTAATACCAGTACCATAAAAAAATTCTAATCGAAATGGTATTTGAAAAAACCTCCCCCAAAAATTAACGAGGGTAAAGTCAAGCCCCTAATTGTGACATGAATAAAACAGTACTTAACATTAAATGAAATAAGCGATATAATACAAGTATTCCCATGTCGGTGACCACGTGTGTCGCCGCGTGGGAAAGAGGGGGCGGCGGCGCCTGCGCCCGCGCACCTGTCCGACGCGCGGCGACCGTGCGCTACAGTTATTTTGCATACTGACATACAGACAGAGGGGTGGAATTAGTTTCGAGTTTATTTATTTTTAGGGAACTACGGACAAATAGCTGATGGTAAGTACTCTTTTTGGTCAGCATAAAAAATGTTTTGGTCCTTCCAGGCAAGTTTTTATAATGAAAGCATTTTTTTTTATAACTGAAGACTTTATAAAAACATAAATCAAGCAAAATTCTGCGAAGTTATTTCCTTATTTCCTGTAGCTCAATCAAGCGTTTAAATAAACCACGTCACGGGTTCGTCCTGTTCCGAGTACTGAGTGATCCAAAAATATTGTTAATTAAATCCTACTCCCACACCGTCTTCGTCACATCCTATATTTTAACGTATTTTTATCTGTTAGTTGTAGACGTATAACCGAATAACATGTATTTGTATTAATCATATATCCTAATCTTTTACGTCACAAAGTTGTAGCGTACTCCCCCATTGACCAATTTTCCTCACTCACGAATGAGGAAATGTGGTTCTCATTATTACTAAATAGTAAATACGTGACGTAGTAAGTTTACCAGAATATGTTTATTCAGTCAGTAGGGAGGTCCCCAATTACTGGTCACGTGGAAACAGCATCAAAAGGCGTACCTTTACCAAGGACGAAGTTAAGAAGACCCACAACACTTTATTGTTCGACTATTCCATTGTAAGTTAATTAAATTCTATCGGATAATTTCCAGGTTATATTTTTTAGGAAGAAAATTATTTGTTTATTTCATGTTAGATTTTGTGAGATCAACGTAGGCTTTGTATTAAAATATTAAACTTTCAATTACTATATATCAGTGGACTATATGGCAAAAGATAAAATTGTAGTCAATTTTATTTTATGTCCGCAATTACTTATTTGAGTATTTACATTAAATAACACGTGTTCGTACTATTTTTATAAAACATCAAAGACTGTATTTTCGACCAATTCTAAGAAGGAAAATATATGGAGAAATGAAAAAGTATACCTACNCTGTTATAGTTTTGCAAGAACGAGTAGATCAGAAGAAACATTTGTGTGTGTCACAGTGCACACCGGTGCGATGGCACCTCTTAATAACTTCTTTTTATAATGCGACTTTCTTTTGAAAGCCTTAATTTTATTAATACGTGGTGTCAAATGTTATATTTATGATCCGAAATCTCAAAAAAGCCGTTATCACCAAATATTTGAATTTAGAAAGCCGTTTAGTGAAAGTCTTTGACGTCATAATTTTTTAATAAATAAAAAATAAATGCGAAAGGCAAGTGAAAGTAAGACGTCATAAATTGACAAGTCAAGTAATGCAATAAACTGCACATGTGCAGTAACTGCATGCTGCACGCTAACTGCACCGCGTGGGAACAGGAGCTGCGCAGACGCACCTGCTTACCTACTACAGTTATTTGCATATCGGCTTTTACTTCACAGTAAGCAGTTTTCTATAAATAGAAATGAAAAGCTTGAATATTACCTAGTTTATCATAGAATTAATTCTAATAGTACGCAAAGCTGTGGGTCTTAATATTTACATATCAATGTTTATTAATTGAATAATCCCTCAGCAACCTAAAATATGCAAAATAATTATAAATGTCAAATTAAGAAGCTGTACTTTAAAGCTTTTGACTATTTTCTTTTCTAATAATATCAAATTATTTTAGTACATAAGTATACGAAAACTATCAGTCTTAATACCAGTACCATAAAAAAATTCTAATCGAAATGGTATTTGAAAAAACCTCCCCCAAAAATTAACGAGGGTAAAGTCAAGCCCCTAATTGTGACATGAATAAAACAGTACTTAACATTAAATGAAATAAGCGATATAATACAAGTATTCCCATGTCGGTGACCACGTGTGTCGCCGCGTGGGAAAGAGGGGGCGGCGGCGCCTGCGCCCGCGCACCTGTCCGACGCGCGGCGACCGTGCGCTACAGTTATTTTGCATACTGACATACAGACAGAGGGGTGGAATTAGTTTCGAGTTTATTTATTTTTAGGGAACTACGGACAAATAGCTGATGGTAAGTACTCTTTTTGGTCAGCATAAAAAATGTTTTGGTCCTTCCAGGCAAGTTTTTATAATGAAAGCATTTTTTTTTATAACTGAAGACTTTATAAAAACATAAATCAAGCAAAATTCTGCGAAGTTATTTCCTTATTTCCTGTAGCTCAATCAAGCGTTTAAATAAACCACGTCACGGGTTCGTCCTGTTCCGAGTACTGAGTGATCCAAAAATATTGTTAATTAAATCCTACTCCCACACCGTCTTCGTCACATCCTATATTTTAACGTATTTTTATCTGTTAGTTGTAGACGTATAACCGAATAACATGTATTTGTATTAATCATATATCCTAATCTTTTACGTCACAAAGTTGTAGCGTACTCCCCCATTGACCAATTTTCCTCACTCACGAATGAGGAAATGTGGTTCTCATTATTACTAAATAGTAAATACGTGACGTAGTAAGTTTACCAGAATATGTTTATTCAGTCAGTAGGGAGGTCCCCAATTACTGGTCACGTGGAAACAGCATCAAAAGGCGTACCTTTACCAAGGACGAAGTTAAGAAGACCCACAACACTTTATTGTTCGACTATTCCATTGTAAGTTAATTAAATTCTATCGGATAATTTCCAGGTTATATTTTTTAGGAAGAAAATTATTTGTTTATTTCATGTTAGATTTTGTGAGATCAACGTAGGCTTTGTATTAAAATATTAAACTTTCAATTACTATATATCAGTGGACTATATGGCAAAAGATAAAATTGTAGTCAATTTTATTTTATGTCCGCAATTACTTATTTGAGTATTTACATTAAATAACACGTGTTCGTACTATTTTTATAAAACATCAAAGACTGTATTTTCGACCAATTCTAAGAAGGAAAATATATGGAGAAATGAAAAAGTATACCTACTAGAAACGAATCTTTCAACACTTTGAATGAGACATGCTCAATATTGTATGTACCGGCGACACGTGCCACATTCACAATTAATTTTATTTACCAATACCGATAGGGTTCTTCAAAGAAATTAACTCTTACAAAACATAAATAAGACACATACTGATAAGCATACAAGGAATAAGTATATTAATTTATTTAAATAGGCTTTATACGACAGTACGTCGAAGTTTCGGTACAATTCTAGTTATTTAAATAAATAAACATCTTAAAAGATTGTAGATTTTATCAGCCGTTTCTTAATAAACAAGCTGACATTTTACCTGGTACGAACTTGAAAACATTCATATAAACTATTATTGTCAACGTAATGAGCCGCTATCAAGATACCAAGACGCTGTTTTTTCATACTCTTTTGTAATCATCAAGAAAAACAAATTCCATGACAGACTAAGAAAAAATCAAGAAATTATTAAATTTTCTTAAAATATTACTTAGAGGCGTCGTTTTGGGGAAATTAAGTCGAAACTTTTGCGTCAAACCCATAAAAGGTCGACGTGAATACTCAAGAGAAGTTTATTTAACAGAAGTTTTAAGGTCAGAGGGTAAGTGGGCCCAATAGAAATATTTCTTTCAACAACATACTTATACATAGCTATCGCCACATTTTCCCTGAATCCATTAACATGCTAAACACGCTTATTACCAGTATCATCCAGAAACAAACACGGTTATCATAAGAACGTGACATTTGGCACACTCCCATAACAATAATGGCGGCCGGAACAAACAAATCTTTTCAATAAATAATTTATCAACGAGTATTGTTTGCGTAAAGTACATTAACACCGCATCATATATTTAATTATATGCAACAGATAGTGAGCATAAATTATGTCCAGATAGTTGCAACTGGTATTTAATCAGGTTGCCTACTCAACTTTGAACTGTGAATGTACCAGGCGCTCATAGCTGACTAGGAGACTGCCTGACCACTACAGCTGGGCTATCAAATAATGTCCAACAAGTGCCCAATTCCCAGAAGAGAAAGTTATCAAGATGCTTTCAATTAGTTGGAGGGTTGTTTTATTGAAATAACTTTTGATTATCCTTTGAATTTCTTGAAAGGAGTTATGAATGACTAATCGGAAGGTACCTTTTCCGAAAACGGTTCTAAGTAAAGCGTTTATTATGGCGCAGTAACATTTATTCTTACTTCAATTTGTATTTCATAAATTCTGAGAACATAATTAAAGCTTCATATTTCAATCCATTTATTTTGATGATAAAAGAACAAGAAGATCTTAGATAAGTACTAGGCAAGTATTTTCATTGTTTGTTCAACAAATACCACTAAGGAACACAGATTATTTTTATTGCGAGAGCCGTCAAAGGTCGCGCGGATTCGTCGCGATTCGTTTTACGGCATTGCTGTTTGGATAACACTTATGTTCCGATAGCGAAGAATATCTGAAATATATTTGTGTATTTAGAAATAGAAAGTCTGATATTTTTAAGTGGAATTGTAAGCGATTTTGCATATTCTTGCTGAATTTCGTATCATGCGAAATGATAGTAACATCCAAGTTGGTTTTCCCACAAGTTCATTTCTTTTTATCTTAATAGACATTAATTAACAGTAGTTAATAAACAGTTGGAAATAAAACTTGCTAAGTAGGGGCTAAAAAATTATCTCTTTCATTCATAATAGGCTCAGGGTTTATTACTTCTTTTATCTTGTTTTTGTTAAAAACAATTTCAGAACTGAATATTAATTTTAAGCAAGCCATCGTCAAAGTGATTTTTAATTAATTAGACATATCGAACTTTAATGGTCGCAGCGCTTTACATTTTTGTTAAAGGGTCTCAAATATCCTCATTAACGAAATTACAATATTTTTATAATTTTGTTTTTGTAAGTTCTTTCAAAAAGAACAACATTTTTGGAATTTGTAAACAACTTGAACAAGGTTACCCATAGGAAGGACATACCCTCGATGTCTAACAATTACATAACAAAGAAATCAAGGACTGCTTCAAAAATCTCTACACCACAATTCAGCAAATCATTACGATCAGTCTTCGAGAACATAACCAACTAGAGGCACCATTGTCGAGCCTTCCTCTCTGACTGAAATGTACTATTGCGTGTAAATTGGCACGTTATTAACCCACTATGTCCAATCTCTAGACCTATCTTCATTGTTTTGCGATAAGAGATTAAAATGCGACATTGTTTTAACTCTTTAATTGCAATTTAAAATTCAATCTTTAATTGCAAATCAACGTGTGGATAGTTTATAGAAATGTAGCAATACAGATTTGTGCTTCTGACTAAATACTCTAAGCCTACTATAATACTATACACAATCCCGTAGTAAAACCGTCACTACGCTGCCCATGCGCACGTCCACATCGTTATCACTCTATGTTAATTATTTACATACATTATCGACTGCGTGTATGTACGTGCGGCGCCTCATTTGGCCCACAACACATGCTGGTACGTCTCGATGGGATACTGCCCTTATGTGGATGAGATTTATGTATTTTATGACTCTTGTTGAAGTTTTATGTCATGTAATGTGTCGTAGATAGAATGTTTGATAGGTTTATTTAAGACTAGAATCTATTATCTATTTGGTTAAGGGTTGATATATAAGCAAATTACTTAAAAGTCTTATTAATTAGACACGATTGTAGTGCTCAAAATATATGTTGTATAACTTTATGTTGTCTGTGATATATCTCTTTTGTAAAGATTTTATAGCTGTAAGTCTTTCATAGTGTATATAATAAATAAATTAATATTTTACTAAGGTATATTCGAGTACCAATTATAAGTTTCTATAGTTTTTATAAACAGTTATAACCTTAGGCACAGGTGTTATATGTAAAGGTCAAACGTATGGCAAAACTTGACTTTATAATGTGTAATTTTCACACGCTTTCTTTAACCTTGAAATGTGTTAAACTTTAATCAATAACTTGCATAATTATGTGGAAAGCTAGCTAGCTTTTTAATATAACCATAACACGTATTACTGACTGAACAATTATATTCATATTAAGTGCTAACTACGTTTAATATAACAATGTGTATTTGTCCTTCTTGCGACCAGTTACGATCAATAAATCAATACTGGCTGAATGTTATTTATTCCTGAGGCAAGTGAAACCTCGATCAACAAGTATATCAGGTGGTTTTACTTTTTACCCGACTGCCAAGAGGGGTTAGTACAAATAGGTTTTTTATTGTATGTAGGTATTACATATGTTGGAACAATGTCTTTCGTGGTGGCCTAATGGTTTGTTTAGGCATCTCAAGTTTAGTGTGCGAGTTCGATTCCATACTAGGCAAGTACCACGAAACTGTTCGAGTTATATGTAATAACCAAATTCATTTTGGATACTAATGATTTAGTAAAATGTTATCCCTGAGAAAACCTGGACCTTGAAAGACTCAAATTATGTACCTTGAGGAAGCGTGGTGATTAATGCTTGTTCCTTCTACATATGAGAAGACTATATGAATGACTGTACCCGATAAAAAGACAGATACTTAATATCGGAACAAAAAGTAAGTTAAGTATATTAATTACGCAATAAAGTCAAGAACCTCATTTGTTTACGTTTTACGAGTTTGCATAGACTGTGCAAAGAATAATCGGGTCTATTGTATAGTTAGTGCGAATCCATCGGGCCTGTTTGACATAATATTGACAGTTTGCTTATAGGAGTGGCCATATGTAATGTTTGTTTAGTCTCGCGAAATTCGGCGTACGCATGACAATCTAGCACTTCGATGTACCACCAGGTCAACCTACCCGAATGTATCAAATTTTACCAATCGAACATTAACTTTCAACTATTGTGTTAAGGTTGAAAATCTATTCTTCTTCTTATCGAGTGGGCTGCAGGTTTAATCACCTAACAAGCCCTAGTGTCAGAGTTTTCTCAAATCCGCCTGACGGCCTCTGACGTGGATTTATATACGACTGCTACTGAGTAGCATTCGAGGACGCCGGCTTTACGTGCCCTCCCAGGCACGGAGGTGTAACACCGCCAACTTCCAAACTCCAGGCTGCTTGGTGAAAGTTTCTAAAACCCACAAAGCGATTTCGGCCTGGCCCCGGAATCGAACCCGAGACATGTGATCGGCAGTCGCGCTATGCGACCACTAGACCAACGAGGTAGTCGAATCTATTGAAAATCTATTGAAGAAATTTTACAGATTGTGGTACTTTGATGTGCTGGCCTCTGTACCTATCTGTATACTGCTTGTGTAATCTAAGACTATAGGTAAACATAAGTTTGAAGATTATACATAAATTACTTACATGTGGAATTTAGCATTGCCTTCGTAAATTTATGTACTAAAATACTTGAAACTGTATGCTCAGGCAATCTGTTATCTTTGAATATTTGAACAGCTATCACTATGTGAGTAGTCAAGATAGAATTAGATTCTAGTATGAAACACCGAGCTTTAATAAACATAACTTTCCCCTGTCATTAATCATAATATCTAAACACAAATATATTGGACATTTTTTAAAAAATTGTTTTTTACTTTTATGTAACTTTTACATAAGGAGATAGAGTCCAGCAGTTACTTTCAAAATTTATAATTTTACTATTTAAAAGCATACGTTTAAGTAATTTTACGTTATGTAATAAAACGTATGTATTTAAACTCTCTCTCTTTAGACAAAATAAGCGCAAATTCCAGTTGTCTGATAAGAACACATTTGCTAATGATATGTAACTTCAAACAAATTTAATTAACTGTAGTTTGCCGATTTTAATTGTTTACAAGTAACACTGACACTTCTCTAATTTATTACATAGTTGATTATAATAATTATAAACTGCAGTATTATCTTTGACTTCATTATAACAGACAGTATTTAATTATAATAAGTGTGTAACTTATAAACAATGCACAAATTACTCAATTTTAACTATAAATAAAAACGCAAGCTCACCTTAAGCCATCGCCTTCTGGTCTCCGTCAAGAAATCGGAAAGCACCATCTTCAACACTGATAAGATTGATAACGTTTATTTAGTTATTTACGATAAAACGCGTGCGGGCGAACTTAGCGCTGCGAGCGACGTGCGAGCCTTAGCGCGGACACTGAGGGAATGTCGGAGGGCCGCGCTACGCCGGCCCGCGTCCCCGTCCCCTCCCGCGCACTCCCCCGCACCTCAGCACCCTGGGTCTTCCAGCCACGGTCCCCTGGTCCTTCCAGCCACGGTCCCCTGGTCCTTCCAGCCACGGTCCCCTGGTCCTACGGTCCTAAGGGACGCGCCGCGGTTATGATTGCTTAATAATCGAATTAAAAAGGGACAAAAATACAATCAACTTAATGGACTCTGAAAGGGGTTGATTTTGAGAACTGTCTGTTTTAATGCAATTAGTGTAGCACCGAAATATTAATTGATTTGCTTTTGCTATTTATTGCGAGGGTGACATTTTTTCATTTGTTATTGAAGTGAACTACAGCTAAACAATGTAAGGAAATTGCTCATTCCATTACATAAATGGAAATATGACAAGTCTCAGTTACTCATTATTATTAAGCGATCATCTGAGGTCACACTTCATTATGAGTTTCTGAATTCTCAGAACTTACAGAATATCTATTACAGTTTGATTATTAACAACAATAAATTAACACTCACCTTTCTTAATAATGTCTGCAAGGTTTTACTTAATCAAAGTAAAATTAAAGATGGGTTTCTTACAATACTTTGCTAGAATTTTAAAAGATCTCTTAAAATATGTCTGCCTCCTGTCTATCCATGTTTGACTGTTTCACTTGTCCTGAAACAAAAGAGAAACATTTCAATCAAGAAATTGTAACTACTTACAATCAAATTAATTTGAGAGTTTCTATAGATATTTTTAATTTAGTAACAAAATTTTACGTATGTCAATGACGTACCTAGAGTTATATTATGTACTAGCTTCTACCAGCGGCTTCGCCCGCTTCCCGAGGGAACTATTTCCCGTACCCGGATTAAAAGGCCTATGTTGTTCCTCAGGGTCTATTCTATCTCTGTACCAAATTTCATCAAAATCGGCTCACTGGTTTAGGCGTGAAAGCGTAACAGACAGACAGACAGACAGAGTTACTTTCGCATTTATAATATTAGTAAGGAAGGATAAGGATAATCATTATATGATAAAAACAATAATAATATCAACAATAGATACTGAATCATGAAAACTATGTTCACCCTGACTCATGTCAGTACTGACAAATTCATTGAATGAATACCGAAAATTACATATCTATAAATTACATTCTATATTTATACTATCTATTCTAATAATATAAAGAGGATATTTTTGACCTTTTGACCTGAAAGTACTAAAACGATTTGAAAAACTTCACTATTGGGGAGCTAGATTACCCGGGATAATTTTCTAAATCTGACAGATCATGCCACAGAAAATTATTTAAAATTAAGAACATGCCACTATCTATCAGATAGCTATCTAGAACTTTATCTAGAACCTGTGTAACTGGCCGTTAAAATAGTACTTAGGCTCGAGTTTACCAGCAACATAAACGTCTTTTTATCCTAAAACAACCGTTACTGAAAATTGATGAAACTGTTTAAAGAAATCTGGCGATTATATTGTCGGTGAACGGGCCTAAACATATAACAACAATAGTCGGAGTTCACAGCAACTGTGACGCGTTATCGCATGATCGACAAAATGGTCGCATACTTATTGTGTATGCGGAGACACACATGTCGTTATGTTATTAACTTCGTTTTGGACGAGTCGCGAGTTTGTGGTATTCGTTATTATTGTCAGATCAAAGATATGATAGAATATGTTTATTGTTAGGATGTAATTGTAGGAAAATTACGCATGGATATAAACAAGAGAAACAGCCGAAATTGTAATTGTATGGAAAACTACGTTTCCTGTGTTTTCAGTCATGGCCTGAAGGAATTGAAACGCCTTCCTCTCTTCTGTTGATGTGTCGATCAGGGTCCATAATTGTAATAAATGTTTGATATTTCCACCTGATCTACCTACATTATGGAATGCAATAAACCATATGAATATGAATTAATTTACACATCTGTATGAAGAGCAGCCTATACGTCCCCAGTGTCCAGTTAATAGCTACTATAGAATACAAGAATTTTTAACTGAGTGATGCACACATAGTAAGTTCACACTCTCTTTTAGTGATAACATTGTTCTGATCTTGTTTTACTTATAAATAACTACCTACAACTACCTAAATATTCAATTAATGTTTTTTTTTCTAATATCTTAAGCTAGCTTAAGTACCAAATTTTGTACGCCATCATAAGGCAAAACATGAGTGATACTACTTGCCTATTGTAAGATCTATGCCTGTACCATGTTTTACAAAATAAAATATCTTTATCTTTGTCCCATTAAAACCCCATGGCAAATTTTGTTTAACATCCTTATCGATTTTCACTTATGAACTTCCCTTCAGTAAAATTAACCAGTACAAACGAATGATGCAACGAAAATCCGCAAACCAATAAAATAAACCACCAATAACACCAATAACCAATAGGTTTTACCTAACAAAATGATAACTTCGTTCCGCGAACATAAAACTAAACTTTTACTCATATACCAAACACCATAACTCATAGTAAGTATAAGGAAAAATGTATTTTGTGGTTAGTTCATTGACCTCAGGGGTCATGAAGTTTCGAGCTAATGTTTGTAAATCTTAAAGTATAATACAAACAAATTAATAACTACTTAAGTGGAATACTATGTAGCACGTGGTGGGGCAATGACTGGATGAATAATATAAAATATGAACTGTCTCACTTGGTAGAAAACAAGTATTAATTTTTTAAAGTATTTTTGGGAATATAGTTATGTAGTTAGATGAGAACACAACCTTTCTTTGCATACCAAAAGATTAAAAAAATGCAGAAATTTTAGCGGGGTAAGGAAGGTTTTATTAAAATTCCGTCCCACAAGTATGCAAGTATTATATTATTTAATGCGTGAACCATGTATTATAAAGAATCCTTCTAATATTATAAATCCGAAAGTTTGTAGATATATCTGTTTGTTACTCCTTCGCGCAAAAACTACTGGACGGATTTTGATGAAACTTAGTAAGTGTAGCTTATATATCAGAATAACATGTAGGCTGCTTTTTATCCGGGTATGGTAAGTACTTCCCTAGTAGTAGAAGCTAGTATTATAATTGAAATTGTTTTCATCAAATAACTGCTAAATTTGTATGGGGAAAAATGGGACCTAAGTAAGTCGTCAAGACGGGTAAAACCATAGGCTTAAATTAGTATATACAAAAGCTAAGACATCATTAGACACATGTGTATCAATTAATGAACTACTACCTATAATTAGAAATCAACTGTATAGTTTACGTGGGTAAATATATTATGCAGGAAGGATAACTTTCCACCCACGATAACAGGTTTATCTATAAACTTGTTAATATTGAGTTGCTTAAGAATATTTTTGTCAAGGACTTTTAAGCTGCACAGTTCACACCAAATAACATTCCAATACTTAAATTATCCATTAGACGCTGGATGTGCTTTATTCATAATTATTAAGGTTCCGTACCCAGAGGGTTAAACGGGGACCGTAGTACTAAAACTGTGTGTGATTTTTATAGATAATATGAAACCTTTCGTGCGCGAGTTCGACTTGCACTTACCCGTTTTTTTTAAGTACTACTGTGAAGGCTATAAATAGCCAGCTTCAGACGAGCAAAGCTTTTCCACAATATCGGTACGAATAAATGCGCTAAGAGTAAAATGGTTTACTTGAATATTGCAAAGTTATCTCATGCAAAGTGACGCATTTAACGGTATCTATGAATAAACCTTTTCATCTAAGGTATTTTTAATGAACAAACGCAGGCAAAACCAAATACTTGCGGTATCTTTGTTCAAAGCCGAATAGCGAGCAGCCCACGCAATATAATTTTGGATACTTGATGACAAGAATTTTGCCGCTGGTTGACAATGTGGCTTGCTCGTTATGTACAGACGACAGCACATCAAGTTACCACAATCTGTCAAATTTCTGCACTCGATTTTCAACCTTATCACAATGGGGTAGGTTAATGTTCTGTTGGTAAAATTTTACAGATCTTATACGTTGACCTGCTGTTGTCTGTACAGAAGGTGAACCTTAGAGTATACATCTATAATAGAGTGCGTCTAACAGGGTACGCTCCGGGTACACAGGTGTGAACATGCGCGATTCTCCTTGTCACCCTCAATCAGTGTCAAAACAGTACCCGTCACATCAAGTCACAGAGCAATATTTTATTTTATTTTAAAGTTAAAATGGTGAAATATACTGCGCAAAGCTGTAAAAAATATTCCAGCAAGCAAAATAAAAGATTATTATTTTTTTCAAGCAGTCATTACGTAGTATTTATTTAGTAATTGATTGATTCTCCAAAAAAAAATAAGGGTCTGAAAGGGGGTTGCGAGAGACGCGGGGCGGGTCAGCATCACGCGTTGTCAGCGGCCATTTTTCAAATTTCAAATTTCATTGGAACATAGCGTTGTACTAAGTCGATTATTGGATACGATATGTTTTTATCGTGACTTCAAAAGTTGTTCACATTTTCAACCGAATTTAGAAAAGGCGGTTCTTACATTATGAGTTTGACTGTATGTATGTACGCGATTACCTCACGTTTGGCTGAACCGATTTTGATGCTGATTTGATGGGATTCAGCATAGGTGTTCAGACTGAGAAGGTTTTAGGTAGCAGACGCCAGCACATCAACCTACCTCAATCTGTCCTATTTCATTAATAGATTTTCAACTTTACCACAAAAGTGGAAGGATAATGTTCGAATGGTAAAATTCGGGTAGTTTGACCTGCTGTCGTCTGTACCTAAATACAATAATAAAAAATATTCCATTATAGCCAGTAATAATACTAATGTATAGGTAGGTATTTGTCTGGTATTTCTGTAAAAAGTCCTATCAAGATTTATTATAAATTACCTTTATTTAAGTTCCTACTAAAATGGACTATAGGTATCGTTACTCAACTCACTATATTATTTTACAATTATTATTAAACCAAAACAATAATTAAGTTACGTTAATGTTATAATTCTAACTATCGATATTCTTGCTGCATCTTAAGAACATCACTATCAAAGCGTTTTACCACAGATAACACACCTGCTCCCGTTCGGCACAAGGGAATTAAGATGACATTATCACTCTATAGGTTACTAATGTATACTCTAAGGGGTGAACCTACCCGAATCTGTGAAATTTTACCAATCGAACATTAACCTTTGAATTTTGTAATACGGTTGAAAATCTATTGAAGAAATTTGACAGATTGAGGTAGGCTGATGTGCTGGCGACTGTACAACAACGCCGTATCGTCTTGGTGAGATTCCTCACATTTAAAACACGTTTTTAAACAACAACAAAAAATGTTTTCTGTTAAAATGATAAACACTATTATTACTGTTGTATAAAGCCCAATTATAGCATATTTTTCTGATTGATAAGACAAGTGGTCCTTGCATTGTCTTTCGAGAGGTATTCCTATTCACTCATTTGTGCAAAATTCTATGATATAAGTACTAGTCATTGTCAAAAAATAATTTGGTCTTATCCGTGAGTGATTTAAAAAAGCATATAAGTACTGTTTTTTTATGTAAGAAAGTACTAATATTTACACGAGACCCTTTTTAATTTAGGTTGTATACTAATGTAATAAAGAGGAAAAAGATGTGCTTTTTTGTACCTAAATAAAAATAAAAAACTTAATTGTTCCAGTGTTAGAAAGCAAGACTATCCCCAAGTAACATAGGCTATATTTTGTCCGGTTACGAGAAGAAGTTCCTACAGCACGCGAATGAAACCGCGGGGAAACAGCTAGTTTCTACGATAAAATGAACAGTGCAATACGTTATCAATTTATTGTACTTGCACTAAAATATAAAAATGTGTAATCAGCAAATTGCATACAGCAGCCATTTTGTTTTATCAAGTGCAACGTTATAATATGGACAATAATGTATTTATAAGAATTTATCATGTTTTGAACCACAGCAGTACCAACGACCATTGTTACGTATGAATCAGAAAAATTGTAGTTTTATTGTATTGTTTACTACCCATTCACGTAAATAGTTATACCTATGTGTAATATTTACGTAGACTAGTGCAATCATTTTTGTATAATACATCGTAAGGGAAACCCCCTGAAACTATTCTACGCAATACATATTCATATTTTTTTCTGGGTGAGACTAAATTTATCTTCAAAGAAAATGTCTCATGAATATTCGTGTTTTAATAACTTTTATTTCAACAAAAATCGAAAGTGCTACAGCTTTTCTTCCTTTCAAATACTTCTGTTAAAATTTCCTTGGACCAATAAATATTGGTTCTTTTCAATTCTCAAGGAGAAATACGCTTAAAGTGCTATGAATAAATACCTATATAAGACTTCAGTAGCCTTCGAGATTAGGTTGGCCCCTAGGGTCAAGTAACAAGAAGTCGGTCAAGGATCGGTGTCCCCCAAGGACCATAAGCCAGTTGTGATACTTATCCGTCTCCGAAACGCTCCTTAAAACTCTCGTTAATTAAGGTATGAGGTGCTCTCAAGGTGACAGGGATTTATAAAGGTGTTAAGTACGATTTAAAGTAAGAATTTGTCTGGCAGAATAAGGCCTAAGTGCACCGACAACATATGTATATGACATTTTTTCTTGAAACTTTCAAGCTAAAAAGCAAGAGCCGTTTTTTTTATTATCGGTGAAAATGGGAATCAGACTAGACAAACTTCTAAAACGGTACTTTATGAAGAACTATGAAAGGTTCACTTGATTGATAGATTGACTATCTACGTGATTTACTCGTTTTTCAAGATTGAGCGCCGGAATTTTGGTTCAATTTTTTTGTTAAAAAAGTAAATTCTCTCTACGTTTTTCGTGATGTTTTTTGAGAGGTACGAGTCCTATAAATGGCTGAAAGATTCGCAAACTGCTGGAATCTGGCGGCGGCAAGTGTGATCTACAATCTATTGAAGCATTTACCTTCGCTTCGGATAGAATGGCCATCGTATAATATGAGATTTTTCGATAGCATCTTGTAACAAAATAGAAAGAGTAAGCGACCGACATGTGATTTTTTTGAACTCAAAAATGTTTTACATGTTATACTTTGCTTAATAAGGGCAGGCTAAGAGCGCCTTTACACTAGTGGACTTTGTCGTCCGTACTCGCACGACATCCGTGCAGAAAAACCACGTGGGTATTCCTCTAGTTTTAAAGGGCTCAAGAAATCCTTATTATTATTCATTTTTTTTAAATCAACCCTACTTTTATGTAAATCCCATACACGTCAATAACCCTTATTAATTTTATTTCTGAGAAGTATCTCTAGAGCCTATTTCCTCGTATCTCTTGGAACGAGTGAAGGGAAAACCCATTCACCACAAGTGTGGCTCATTTGTTCACAATATACGTCATACGCATCAACACTAGGCAATACCGCGAGTTTTCCTGCACTGTGGTCACTGTAGGTGAGTAAGTTATTTTGTGTTACATGGGAATCTTTCACCATATTCCTGCTTTTAATTTTAAATAGGTCATTTGGTCATTCATTGTTTTCAATACCACAATTATGAATGGAATGCTTATTTATTTATATAAAAATATTTTTTGTTCTGTTTTTGTTTCAAATGACTATTCATTAAAAATTGTTTCGAATACGAACGTTGAAGAGCTTGCTTAATATAAGATAGCTTACATAATTATAGAATACAGAAAGAAAAATGGATATTTACATCAGGTGATTGAAGAAGTTTCATTGCGGGTGAATCCTTCTTCTCTGGCGAAAGCCAGTTTCATATTTTTTTTTAATGAGTATAGCAAATAATCTACTTATTCTCCAGACTCATTAGTTACATTTTACAGTTTTTTTTCCGGAAAAGGTTTCACGACACGTTGTACTAGATTTTTATTCTAATTTTGTCACTTGCCGTCTCCGGGTCGAAAGCATCTAAGGAATATATTACTACGATCTAAAAGGAGCGGCATAATGGATTCTGTGAGAGTCCGACCTTACTAGACAACCTTTCATTTGTACGTCCATCATTGATTTTCACACGAAACGAAAGGAAAACTTTTCCCAGTATTATTATTTGGAATAACCGTGTTGGAATGACGGATGACTTAAAACAAAATGTATTTATAGAACATTACAATTTAACAGAGGTTAGGCTCCTTTGGGACTTAATACCATCACTATTCGTAATTAAATAGTTGTATATAATTTGAGTTCAACGGCTAAGTATGATGAACAAAAGTATCTATATTTAGCTTCGAAATCAGACTTAGTGTTTGATGAAATTTCATCTGTAAAATATATTGGGGAGGTTCGAGAGAATTCTGCGTCTCAACTTTCCTTGCTTTTGTAATGTTAGGCATTACAATTGTTTTGTTAATTAGTTTATGATTTTTTTCCTTGTTTTTTTTTTAATACATCTTGCCTATTTATAACGCACAAAGTGGGATAAAAACTACGTTTTTTTTTCAGTGACAGGAAACTTGCGGGAGCCCTAAAAATAACTTTCTTATTTATTCAAGTAATTAATTCATTCATAGGCTTTGATTGAATATTCAGTACAACCTAAGCCAAAACATAAAAAATTGAGGCACAATTATAATTTTAAACGACATGATCTTCACCTCACTTCACGTGCTAACGACTAAATAATAATAAGGTCTTATTCCAGAGGCCCAGGCTTGCAGGCGACGTCTGACAGGTAGCATGAATGCCAACGCTTGACGTCTGAGGGGCTATTATGATGATAAACAATGAGATGTCAGGCCAAAGACCTACAGGACAACGTGCGCACGGGACGGGTTGAGATAAAAATAAATAAGAAGTTAGAAATGGTATTATCTATGTATTGCTGAGTCTGAATTTTTTTAAATAGGTACGGTAGCCACATGCAACGATACAAATGAAGTTTTAGAGACGTTGCCGTGCTGCTTCACAAGTGAATGTAAACTTGATGATGCAGCCACGATGTAGACGCTGTGATTTATTCTAATGGCCTCCTAAATTACAAAAAATATTTAAAAGTACGTAACGTTACTATTCCAATGGAGCGAATCTGATCGCCTTCACCAAAACTCTGGTATATAGGTGATTTTTTTTTTCGTATCGGTTGTTTGGTAATATTAATTTTATTATCTCTAATATATCACCTATATATTATAAACATAGTCTAAAAACAAAATATGCCTCATCATAACGAGCCAAGAACAAGGCACAAATTGCAAACTTGTAATTTTCAGCCAAGTTGCTGATAAACCACCGGCCTCAGATAACACCGCATTTCACGCAACTTAGGGAGATAGAACTTTCTTCTTGTAAGTTTAGACTTGTCAAAGTTATAGGGTTAACAATCTACAGGACCAATGAATGGAAAATGCTTAAATTTAAAATTTTGTTATCCAGCGAATCTTACGTTACAAATCCACCTGAGATAAACTGATTAGTTTATAAGCAAAATACCTACCTTCGCTTTCGAACGGCGGTTTTCATCTAAGTTGAACAAGTAACCGATCACTTTCCTCGATAAATGGGGTATCTAACACTAGAGTTTTTCAAATCACTTCAGTAAGAAAGAGATTAGCGCGAACAAATAAACTTTTCTGCTTTATAATACGAATATAGATAAGTATTCGCTAGCGCTCTCTATATAAAAATAAAAAATATAAGCAATGACAATGATAAATCAACATAGTACGAATAACCTCGAAACAAATACAAAATTCACTTACCCACAGAATCCCTGCAAATATTATCTCAAATGCGGAAGATATAAAACTTAATTGTGACTATTACTTCAAGAGGAAATCTCTACGAAATTATAGAGAAAACTTCCTCTTTGTAAAACGTCACAGAAGACCTTTGATAAAAAACACGTACGTCATCAGAAAAGTCATAATTTTTATCATAGATTGGTGTGTAACCTTCTTTCGAGAATTAAAAATTAAAACCTCTATTTGAGCATAATTTGTGGCACAGTTGAGTTTGGGTTAGTATCGTGTATGCGAATATTTTCACCTGCATCCCGGGGGATCTCCTTCGCTGAGTATCCGTTGAAGCTACAAAGTTTCAGTGTTAATCCAATCTTTAGTTAAAGAGAACTTTACCTGAAAATAAAGAAAATCCTGCCGCATAAATAAAACCTGCGTATCATCATGTGCTCAGACATTTCCCAACAACTTTGGCGTTGTGAAACGTCAACAAGACTGGTCGTCAGTCTTTCTGGCTTCTGTCTACCCGTAACGACTACCAAAGATGTTCAAAAACCAGGATTTACCAATTTGAGGTGCCTTTCCTAGCAACGGAGAAACTTGTCATGATATGACGGTCACCCATCCACGGACGGACCACGACAAGTCTTACTTAACCTTATAAGGTATCAAGCTGTACAACGTATAAACAAAACAAATATTTACTAAGACCAAACGCAAGAATGCTATCGCAATAAGTGATATCACTCACATTATACTTAGAAACTAGGACATTCCGAATAGGTTCGGTTTAATTAAAAACGATAAGATTACAAGTGTTAGCGCAACTTGCACTATGATTATAGAAGCAAATAATACTTAATTGCTACTTACGTAATGCGTTCATTGTTAGAAGATAACGTCATTGTAACAAATTGTAATCAATATATTATTATGCAAGGGTTTTTTTTACTGTTGCTCACAGATTAGCTACTGAGAATCCTGTTAGCTTGGGCAATTATGTGAATTTGATAGTGGTATTGACACTACAAACACGTATATTTTTGAACCAAGTACCCCTTACATTCTATGAATGGGAAAGTATAATAAACCTTCGAAGGAACATTTTCCCGCGCGTGGATAAAAAGTAGTCTATGTCTATTCCAGGCTCAAGACTGTCAATGTACCGTATTTCAATTTAATTGGTAGAAGATTAATCAGTTTAACAGCAAGATTGCTTTTCATACTGTATTGGAAACTTTCAGACAAAGATTTACTTTGGTAAGTACTATAAGCTTATCAGTTTAATCCAGAAATCCCCGCAAAATAATGAACACAGGTAATATTAATTAGATATAAAGTCCTGAAACATTCGGCCACTGAAAGCTTTCACCTGATCAGCATGCGATATTAATGTATTGACATAAATGCTGTAAATCGGTCAAGGCGAGTGCACGGGCCGCGTCCACCACAGCTGTTGATGTATACACATACCGATGTACATACTTTGCATGTAGATATAGCGTTATCGGTAGGTCAAATAGGCAGCCATTTTGGAAGTATAGTGCGTATGACGTTGCATAAATGGTATGTTTCGTAATGTGCATAGCAGACCTAGATATTTAGCTCGGGACGTGTTTAACTGATTTTATAAGAAGGGTTCTTAAGAACCTGACGCGACGTGGGGTGGCTAAGAAAAAAAACCGACTAGATTAATCTGGACGCACGGGGTAACAATGATAGTCCTTGCAATAAAGTATCAATAATTACTGCAACGAAACCTCATAGTGTTTTGGGGAAGATTCATTATTTTATTTGAATAATCATAATATTTTGGATGTTGTTATAGCACGTGTGTATGCATAAATTAAGTAAATTACTCAACATTAACATAAAGATATTAAAAGAATTTACGCAGTTTCTTACTTGTTTATTTACATCAAATGCATAATATCTGTAAACTTGCCGTTTTTAGGGTTCCGTAGCCGAATGGCAAAAAACGGAACCCTTATAGATTCGTCATGTCTGTCTGTTTGTCCGTCTGTCTGTCTGTCCGTCCGTCCGTATGTCACAGCCACTTTATTCCGAAACTATTAGGACTACACAGTTAAAACTTGGTAGGTAGATGTATTCTATTGACCGCTTTAGGATTTTTGTACAAAAATAAAAAAATAATAATATTACAGGGGGGCTCCCCATACATAAAACTGAAACTAAAAATATTTTTTTTCATCAAACCTATACGTGTGGGGTGTCTATGGATAGGTCTTAAAAAATGGTACTGAGGTTTCTAAAACCATTTTTTCCTAAAGTCAATCATTTTAGAGTAAGACACTCCCAAAGTGCCAAAATGTGTGTCCGCTGTAATTCTTAAACTACCAAAGTGAAAAATCTGAAAAAAATATATGTTATAGATCTCAATAAAAACTACCAACTAAAATTGGTTTGAACAAGATACAGTCAGTGGTTTTTGAGATATAGCACTTTTTCAGTAACCGCAAATTATAACTTTGTTATTCGTATATTTGTTTGAAAAACAAAGTTAATTTTTGTTGTCGAGAAATGTTTGTGTTTTAGCTAATTGTAGGTAATAAGTACGTTTATTTTTCATAGATAATGGAACGGAACCCTTCGTGTGCGAGTCCGACTCGCACTTGGCCGGTTTTTTGCTATGAAAGATTTCATCATTTTTTTAACCGACTTCCCAAAAAAAGAGATTCACCATTCAGAGGTTTATAATTTTTAATTTGACCTTATAAACAATGACATAACTACAAACTTTAAACCGTTTTGCCCTCAAAAACCTGTTAAAAGAGTACCAATTTATTTAAGCAGAGGTCACATAAATTGATAATGAAGCCTGCACGATACGTCACGCACAAGGTTCGGTCCCGGGTCGCTAACTACTGTGATAACTCACATATAGGTCACATTTTTTTTCAGAAAGGAAATTATCAAATGACTCGTCCCGCTCTGGGTGGAATAGAATTGAGTATCAGATTTCTGTGTGAACTGCCCCAATTTAAAATAGGGTCGGCATTTCTCTTTCGCCAGTCATACTCAAATTGAGTCTCTTCTTGATCTTGTAATCTTTTAAACAATCTATGCACCTTTATGTAGACTTCCTCTCTTTCTCCATCTAACCACATTTCACGGGATTATCAGACTCTTTTTGACTTAAACCCACCCGTTCCTTTTGGAGCCCTTCATGTTCCAGGGCCGCGATAGATTTCGAACAATCTCGCAGCCGCATACAATGTAGGTCATCTGGTTTTGCCCGGGTCTAATAATTGTGTGGTGAATACGGTCAGGTGGGAATCTTAATTATTTGGTTGACTGGCTATGGGACACATTAACAGACGTACCATTTAATTTTGTGGTGAATGCTAGATTAGATTTCTGTACTGATTAATGAAAGGGTTTTCAGTAATGGATTAATTAAACGTGTCTTTGTTGTGTGTATGTATTTGTAACTGCTGTTGGCTTTTAAAATAAAATGGTTTCTTTTCAGTTAAGTGTAAATTAGTGTGTATGACCGACAAAAAGGTTATCGTTTTACCAAATGAGTTGTGAAGGTCAAATAAATATCGGATCTTTTTGTGTGTGTTTTAAATTGAAATAATTAAATTAAGTAATTTATATTTTTACAAATGAATTGTTTAGCATATATCATAGTAACTAATTATTTTAGTGAGGCATATTATTATAATCCTTTGTTTTTTTCACAAGCCTGTAAGTTGAGTAGTCACGAATATTTCTGCATAAGTATATAATGTAAACTGATAAACAGTTTTCATAACAACAAAGAATGCGCCGAGCTGTCAAAATTATGCCGTAGCGGCGCGTCATGCCGCCACGCACGTGCCGTAGCCGCGTAGTCGACTACGCGCTACGTCACTGCTACGCGGAAATATTAGTTTACACCTGTTATCAGTCTGACGTAATAATGAACTTTTGTATAATTGAATACTAGATGTTGCCAGTGGTTTCACCCGTCTATCATGGGAACTACTCCGCACACACGGATAAAAAGACTTAAGCTTTCCTTAACAAATGGGCTATCTAACACTGAAAGAAATTTCCTATTAAGTGCAATTGTTCCTTAGATTACCGCGTTAAAAAAATCTCTTAAGCTATAAAATAAGTTTAGATTTATCAGCGTGCATATTAAAGGAAATTGTGTCACACTGCACAAATATTGTAGGTACGAACTGATGACGTCAAAGTATTTTTGTTCGATCGAAGGTAAATTGTTAATGATTCTATATAACATATTTCTCTACGTGTTTTTACGAACAACTGGCTTATTTCAGTGACATCATTTGAAAAGGTTTCTTGAACTCAGTCTCACCTTTTTACGAAGTCAATCTATCATTGTCATATCTGAAAAAAAAGTTACATACGAAAGGGTTTGCAATGAAAATAAACGTATGTAAATATATGTATATTACTGTTGACCTTATGATGAACTTAATGCGAAGGCAGTTTGAGGTACCGACTTCTGAAAAGTAATCAATCTCAATCTAAGCTTAGAATAAAATAATAGGGTATTGTTAATATGCACATGAAATGTTCGAATAAAGAAAATAAAATAAATTATTTAAAAAAATCGTTGGATGGCAGTGTGTAATGTTATAGCTAAAAAAATCTTTTACAAGCAAACTTACTTTAATTATATAACTCTTTTATAGACACGGCCTGTCGCCGGTCATAGTACAGTACCCGTACGTATTTGATCTTTAAGCAAAAATCTTCCACCTCACGCTTTCAATAGATACATTAATAACACTTCTTAAGTACTCTTTCTCCAGTTGAAGAGCCTACAAATAAAAGTCTCAGGCTTTAAGCCGTGCACGGTTCGTAACCGGACCGTAGCCGGGCGCGTCCGGCGCACGTGACCGTTACAAGAAACGTAAGTACGGAGACAGGAGCACGCTGACAGCCCCGTGGGTATCGGGGACAGAGATTATGATAATGTGGAAGGGGTTAAGAAAGTTTGAATAGCGTATTTTTGAACCTACGATGAAAAAAGAGAGGTTGTTTTTTGAGCACAGTGTGTGTCTATGTTTCTATGTTTGTGGCACAGGAAGTTTTAAATTAATTACCCACTTGATTATGGTTATTTTTTTGTTTAGAATAGAATATATTTTTAAGTATAAAAATGCTAGGAAATAAACAGTTAAGATTTTTTAAGTTAAGCCGTAATGTTATAATTAATTACCGCATATAAGCCAATCACTATATAGCAAAAATAGCATCGGGAATATGGTCAAAGTTAACAGGTAAATATTTACTATAGTTCTAAGAACCAACACGTATATTTTTGTCTATCGTGCTCTACTATAGCTAAAACTTTATCAATACATCAGAAAGTCAGAACAATCTATCTAAAAAACCCGAAGTTAGGTGTACACGTGGCTCAAAGTCTATAAATACTAATAAGAACGAAGAAACGTGGATGAAATGCAACTTCACAAAGTAACTGATCACTGCCAAGTGTCGGCACTAACAGTTTAAAGTTTGAACTTAAACTAACTCGTGACATGAGTCTCGTTGCGACTAAACTTAATTACGCAGAACTTGGAAGTTCAATTAATTGCTGCAAACTCGTGACTAGTAATCAAGCTTTCTGACAAAGTAGCAAGTTTTGTGAGTTATTAAAAACATGTTAGAAACTTTATTTATATCGCTACAGAATTCCTATTTTAAGAAACTATGAGGGCAATACATAAATCATAATAAAAACATCGGGTCATGAGAGTGAGGGAATAGGGAGTGCACCTGTGTCGGCGCAAATGCTTGTGCACTATAATATGTCCTGCGCAGCTGGCTGATCTCCTTATATGAGAACAGCCGCCGTGGCCGGCAATCGGCTAGGATGCCATCATCATAATAAAAACAATCTTAAACACAATTCAGCTTCTTTCATTATTACGGAAATAAAATAAAAAAAAATAAGTAGTATTCTGTTATTTTTTCAAAATTCATAAAATAAACGTATTAGGAAAAGTTATGAACAGAAAATGCTGTAAAATAAATTATGTATGCTAAACTGTTCCGTTACTTTCTTAAATATAAAATAAACGATTCTTCATAATCTCTAGGACATTCAAGGTATCAAATACAAACGTAACATTTTTCTTATTCACAACAAACAAATATTGTCTCAAGAGAGCCTAGAACCTTATCAGTCGTTATCAGGGCTCATCTAGTGTTCTATGAGGAGGGGAATTTCCATAAGGTTGTGTACCGGCTGCGCCTGTCAGCGAGGGACGGTATAATCAGGTCATTCAGATACAGAAATGCAACTAAAATGTAGTAAGTAATTAATATTGATAGCTATTGGGAGTCGGATAGAGTACCTACTGAAACTTTCGTTGTGTTGTTGTTGATCAAAGGTTATAACGTTACAACTTCTAATTTATTTTGTAGGTACTTTATTTTTTGTTTCCTTGTGTATTTATTTGTTTACAGTATAAAATAACTGGTTTGATATATTATTTATATAAATATTTATAATACTGTAAATTACAATTAAACTGAAAAATCATCATCACCTGCGTAGCCTTTTCTCTATATAAAATTATCCGATATAAAAACTAAATACTAGAGTTATTAAATTGATATAATTAATTTTCCTTGCGGTTTCATTTGAATTATCGCTGTATTTTTTTAGTAAAATAAAACGTCAACCATCNTGTATATTACTGTTGACCTTATGATGAACTTAATGCGAAGGCAGTTTGAGGTACCGACTTCTGAAAAGTAATCAATCTCAATCTAAGCTTAGAATAAAATAATAGGGTATTGTTAATATGCACATGAAATGTTCGAATAAAGAAAATAAAATAAATTATTTAAAAAAATCGTTGGATGGCAGTGTGTAATGTTATAGCTAAAAAAATCTTTTACAAGCAAACTTACTTTAATTATATAACTCTTTTATAGACACGGCCTGTCGCCGGTCATAGTACAGTACCCGTACGTATTTGATCTTTAAGCAAAAATCTTCCACCTCACGCTTTCAATAGATACATTAATAACACTTCTTAAGTACTCTTTCTCCAGTTGAAGAGCCTACAAATAAAAGTCTCAGGCTTTAAGCCGTGCACGGTTCGTAACCGGACCGTAGCCGGGCGCGTCCGGCGCACGTGACCGTTACAAGAAACGTAAGTACGGAGACAGGAGCACGCTGACAGCCCCGTGGGTATCGGGGACAGAGATTATGATAATGTGGAAGGGGTTAAGAAAGTTTGAATAGCGTATTTTTGAACCTACGATGAAAAAAGAGAGGTTGTTTTTTGAGCACAGTGTGTGTCTATGTTTCTATGTTTGTGGCACAGGAAGTTTTAAATTAATTACCCACTTGATTATGGTTATTTTTTTGTTTAGAATAGAATATATTTTTAAGTATAAAAATGCTAGGAAATAAACAGTTAAGATTTTTTAAGTTAAGCCGTAATGTTATAATTAATTACCGCATATAAGCCAATCACTATATAGCAAAAATAGCATCGGGAATATGGTCAAAGTTAACAGGTAAATATTTACTATAGTTCTAAGAACCAACACGTATATTTTTGTCTATCGTGCTCTACTATAGCTAAAACTTTATCAATACATCAGAAAGTCAGAACAATCTATCTAAAAAACCCGAAGTTAGGTGTACACGTGGCTCAAAGTCTATAAATACTAATAAGAACGAAGAAACGTGGATGAAATGCAACTTCACAAAGTAACTGATCACTGCCAAGTGTCGGCACTAACAGTTTAAAGTTTGAACTTAAACTAACTCGTGACATGAGTCTCGTTGCGACTAAACTTAATTACGCAGAACTTGGAAGTTCAATTAATTGCTGCAAACTCGTGACTAGTAATCAAGCTTTCTGACAAAGTAGCAAGTTTTGTGAGTTATTAAAAACATGTTAGAAACTTTATTTATATCGCTACAGAATTCCTATTTTAAGAAACTATGAGGGCAATACATAAATCATAATAAAAACATCGGGTCATGAGAGTGAGGGAATAGGGAGTGCACCTGTGTCGGCGCAAATGCTTGTGCACTATAATATGTCCTGCGCAGCTGGCTGATCTCCTTATATGAGAACAGCCGCCGTGGCCGGCAATCGGCTAGGATGCCATCATCATAATAAAAACAATCTTAAACACAATTCAGCTTCTTTCATTATTACGGAAATAAAATAAAAAAAAATAAGTAGTATTCTGTTATTTTTTCAAAATTCATAAAATAAACGTATTAGGAAAAGTTATGAACAGAAAATGCTGTAAAATAAATTATGTATGCTAAACTGTTCCGTTACTTTCTTAAATATAAAATAAACGATTCTTCATAATCTCTAGGACATTCAAGGTATCAAATACAAACGTAACATTTTTCTTATTCACAACAAACAAATATTGTCTCAAGAGAGCCTAGAACCTTATCAGTCGTTATCAGGGCTCATCTAGTGTTCTATGAGGAGGGGAATTTCCATAAGGTTGTGTACCGGCTGCGCCTGTCAGCGAGGGACGGTATAATCAGGTCATTCAGATACAGAAATGCAACTAAAATGTAGTAAGTAATTAATATTGATAGCTATTGGGAGTCGGATAGAGTACCTACTGAAACTTTCGTTGTGTTGTTGTTGATCAAAGGTTATAACGTTACAACTTCTAATTTATTTTGTAGGTACTTTATTTTTTGTTTCCTTGTGTATTTATTTGTTTACAGTATAAAATAACTGGTTTGATATATTATTTATATAAATATTTATAATACTGTAAATTACAATTAAACTGAAAAATCATCATCACCTGCGTAGCCTTTTCTCTATATAAAATTATCCGATATAAAAACTAAATACTAGAGTTATTAAATTGATATAATTAATTTTCCTTGCGGTTTCATTTGAATTATCGCTGTATTTTTTTAGTAAAATAAAACGTCAACCATCTCGAGGATATTTATCTTAACCTAAACAAACCTACACAGTGATTTAACCTTAAAATGATAATTGAAACAGAATCAAGTTAATAAAATTAGTGAGCCTTATCCATCATTAAAACATACTTACCCAACATAACAAACGTTTGAATATTTCATGTGAAATTAGTTAGCTTTGCAGCGTATACTTTACCCGGTTACCCGGGTTAACCCGGGGTAAAGGGCATAGGTCGGAGTTCGGTTCGTTAGCCAGGCAAACACTATGTATCAGCATTGTATAGCATTATGTAACACAGACTAATGGCCATTAGTTATACGGATGTTTACATGAAACTATTTACACTGTGGTAGTTAATTTCAGCTTCAGATTGTATATGTGGTAGCTGTGGTAGTGTGTAAATAATAGACTGCCGAGAAGTGGATTTGCTGTTTGAATGAAGTTATGTGAAGGTGTTTTTGCTATACATGTTAGTCTATTTTTTATCAATGATACTGCAATTTATTAAAGGAAGATGTACTTTTGCAAAAATTCAGAAATTTTGCTTGCGTCACTTCTGAAAAAAAGGCTTTTATCTTTACAAATCAGATAAGCCTGGTTTGTAAAGTAAGGCCGAACTTTTATACTCTGAATCAAGAAAATCCTCGACATTTACTTAGAACAGAACATCTGTTTTATTAATGTTACTTTTACTCTAATTACCGGTCGACTTAATTCGAAGAATTTCAGTGTCAACCTTAGGCACGTGACCTTTGCCAACGACAATGGTTCGTCTAATATTTAATTCATATAAAGTAATTAATAAAGACATTGCTTTACAAACTAAATATCCTATCTATGCATATAAGCATACCTATAAATTAGCTGAATTTAACACACAAAATACCACATCGGAAACTTTCCCCAATGACTCCTAATTCACCTTCACCGAATAATATACTTCGACGACCTCGTATTATGGGTACTTATGGCGTTATTATCTTCGAATGAAAGTTTTCCTTTCATTTGTATTTGTGGCGAAACAAAAGCAATCAAACAAAACATCTGGCTCACGACATCAAAACAACTCGTCAATCATACTGACCTGAGAGTTTACCCTCCATATCTACGAGTATATCTATAAGATATATAGGTAAATTAGGAAGACCTAGGTTGGGATTGCCAGTGGATAATGTCTGTTTTTTAGGCGTTTCTGGGATACTGTCCGATGTAATTGAGGTAAAGAAGTGCTAACTTTATAGCCTAATTTCAATAAACATATTTGACTTGATTTGAAATGAAGCACCATAACATTTTACATAACTTAAAGTTACTGTGCCCTTCGAGAAAAAAAACTATTTTTTTTTCTAGTTTTATGTATAGTTTATGTTAATCGTTAGTAACGATTGATTGTATTCAGTGTTCAGATGACAATATCAGCACCATATATAATCGCTCATATCGTAAAGCTGGTAAAAATTGGAACAATGACCATCCAAATAATGAATGTACCCACGATCCACGTTGGCTACGAAGGCATTGTATTCAAACAGGAGCAACCCACAGTAACAGGATTGCATCCAGCCATAACTGTTCCAATTATCCGAATCGGCTGCAACGCTACCAGCTCAGCGGGATTAGCCTCCCACCATCCCCCTTTCAACGGGGATAGAGGATGAAATTGGATCGCCTAGATTTGCCCAACCCTGAATTGAGGATGACGATTGACTGTTTGCAATCTGTGTAGAAGTTCCATCGTAAAGTCAATTTTGTTGAATCGAAAAATATATTCACAAAATTAAATGCGTTGGCGTATCTTTTTGATTGAATGAATTACGTTTTAATTTAGGTACAGAGGCAAGACAGTAATCCTATTATTCAAGTAATGAAAAGGTAAATTTGTACGTATGTATGTACATTAATGGGGCTCATTTATCTTGGGAATTAAAGACTGAATAAAAAGGTTTTTTTTTTGTTCTATAAAGCTTTTAAAATTACATAAAGTTCATGTGGCTATTTATATTTTTAAAGTTTACTTTAAATACAGCTAGAGGTAAAGTGGTGAGTACCTAGTAGAGGTGGAAGAATAAAGTGAGAGTTATTTTTTATGACTGAAACAGAATAACTCTTGACAATACTTCGAGAGTCACAATCAGCGCCACAGGCAATGCCTTGTTAAACAATACTAAAATAATACTTTATTCCACCCTTCTAGTCTTTATAACTGTGACAGTTGACATTTAAATAAATGTAATACCTTTGATTCGAGATCGTAATCTACTACCAATATTCCTGCAGACGGCTTATTAGGGCTCTTTTAAAATGGCTGGGAGGGGGTGAACCACCCTCCCCTCTCCTCGTAGATACGGAGAGTGGGTCCTTATTTACAATAGACATTTTTAATATCTATTTACCTGTTCACGTCAAATCGAGAATCACAAATTAGATTTCCATTGAAATCGTTGAGAATACAAGGTTTTCAATCGAATTTCAGTTACGTAAGAATTGAAATTGAATTTTGGGTTTTTGTCTACCGTACTCTGTGGTTTGTTACTGAAGGTAATTTTGATTATCATAAATATTTATTGAAAGAACAGAAGAATTTTTAACCGACATCGTTATTGATATATAAATGGGTGCGTTAAATTGTGGGTTTGGTCTGTCATTTGAACATCCTTGAAAGTCGTTACGGATAGTCAGGCCCTAGAAAGTCTGTCAAGCAAGGGGTATCGGTTTACCCATTCCCTCGAGGTGTGACATGAACCTTGCTACTGTATATTTAGTGCCCGCCAAAACCTACCCCAACAACAATTTTTAAGCATAGGCTAGGCAAAAGCAATATTTAGAACAAACTTTAATTTTGTTATGTAATCAAGTAGAATACCTTTCGTTCCGCCTCATCCAATATAGGTGAAGTTAATGTATTAGCATGAAAGGTCACAATATCAGCATGCAATGATAGATGACCCAGCTATATTTTAATACCTAGGTAATTGCCTTCAACTATTATACGTGCCTAGGTTACCTAGAGGTATCATCATTTGATTACCGTTACTAACTGGACTAACTACTACAAATGATAAACATTATCTTATACTGGCTTCCGTCAGCGGTTTCGCCCGCTTCATAAGGGAACTTTTTCCCGTACCCGGATAAAATGTAGTCTGTAATAAAGGCATGTTATTCTAACATAAAAACCATATTATTTTGAAGTTTCTTCAAAATCCATCCTACAGGATTTTGATGGAATTTGAACAGGATACTTGAAAGAGGAACAGACATTCACATGAATATATAGCAACTTTCGCGTCAAAAATGTTACTAGGACTAGGATAGGTGGAAGCAAGCGTGAACGTATGATATAAAGATATTACGAGATAAAAATCGTTGCTTTCCTTATCCAATATATTGTGTAATAAATTCTCCTTGAACTCTGACACACGATATTATCGTTTATATAAATGTGTGGAAATCCGGAGCTCACAACTTTGCCAAGTATCCGATTCTATTCAGCCGTGAAATTAAACATCATGTTTCAGCTATTGTTTTGTTTTTTGTTACGATTTATTGAGGCAGTTAGCAAATTGGGAAATTATATTATTGGACCGATTGAAAATTAGTCTTTCGATTTATTGATGAAAATTATTTCCTGTCAAATTACATGTATTAAGATATACATTTTTCCTTCTATTTTCCTTCTATCATCTTCGTCTTTCAGCTGTTTTTGGATATAATTAAAACGAAAAATACTTCAATAATACGTAATACTGTGGTAATACTCAGTTACGTATTACAAAATCATTACTTGAAGTGTAAACAAAGAAAACTTTCCCTCGTTCTTGTGTTTTCGAGAACAACCCTTTAGGCGGGAGGTACATTATACTGTGAGGTTCGCAGGAAGCCTTTGCCCTTTCACAAAGGGTGGCACGAAAGGGCTATGAACGAAACGCTGAATGCACTGTGCTGGGCAAGTCTTGTGAGACGCAGTTTATAACACACTCTTCGTAAATAACAGTTTGATATTCAAAAAGAACCTATTATGAATAAACAAGAGGTGACGTCAGCTTTTCTAAAAGTCTTTAAGAAAATTTTATATCTCTAGCGTAATGCTCTCAAGCTACATGAGTAGAAATTCAAACTCAATTTCTCTCTTCTCTCAATTCATTTCGAATAGGGCTTATAAGCCTCTCTTTCGAAACGTGAAGCTAGTTGCAATTGGGGAGTTAACAGAATCGTTTGATTAGCATGACAGTTTTCTTGCTTTTAGCTTTTAGTTCTATCCGTACAAAAAAAAATGCTTTTCTTTATATGAGAGGGTAGATACCACATTGAAATGTCTGAATTTTCGCTACGAATTCCAATTATAATTCAATCGAGCAAGTTACATAGGCATATTATTGTTGGTAAATAATAAAATCTTTGACCGCGAATCGGCGCACATTTGCAGCGTAGGCGTACAAGCACAGAGGCAGTAGGACAGCGTGACCAGCACGTGGCTAGACGCGTTTTATTGAGGGGGAGGGTACGCAGGTTACTGAATGAACTAGAGTGAATCTCGTGTTTTAGTTGCAGTAGCAGGTTCATTGATCAGGGTATGGATATTAACCAGTTCGGAGAAAATGTTGCTGGGAGTTGTATATTTTGAAAAGATTTGCAGTAGATCTTCGAAAGGTAGAGCATCTAATCATCACTGAGACTGATCCTCTCAAGCAAGTCGACTAATGTATTGAAAAAGCGCTGAAAATCTAAATGCATACAATATTAAATACTAATTCTTTTCCAACGGTTTTACCCGCATCCCAGGGCGTCACTCCTGTAGGTACCTACCTAATCGGATAAAATATAGCCTATGTTACTCGGAACTTAGTCTAGCTTTCCAGCAGTGGAATCATTTTTCAAACCGGTTCAGTAGTCTCGTAGCCTTTCAAAACAAAAAAATGTTTCCTCTTTATTATATTTGTACAAGTAGACTACGTTCATATCAATGCATGTCTAACCACACGACCATGTATGTGCCGGTCAACACGAATTTCACGTTAAATCCGCCAGATAAACTGCGAGCTGCCTGTACCACTGTGCGCAAATACTGCAGGCCACAGATAACACCCCCACATGCATCACCCCTGTGTACACTGTGCATGTGTGTGTGTGAGTGTGGTTGGTAAACATTGTACGGAATGATTAAAGCTTCTGAAGTTTGGTCGCAATTTACGTTGAGTAAACATGTAGGGCCAAGTAAGCTGGGTATATAAGCTATGTGCAGGTTATAGTCACTTGATGTTTACTTGCAACTTGCATTTGGTGATTTAACTGTGTCAATGGAACAGAAGTTACTTAAAGTTTATCTTTTATGCGTTACATGCATTCGTCAAAACGAAAGGCGTTGTAGACTGTCCTTTCTTTCCCTGTTTTTTTAACCGAATCGACTGCCAATTTAGAACACTGGCAGTTTATTGTATAGTAGAATATTTTGTAAGTATGTCATATATAACTTGAGTAATACACAAGACAGAAAGGGAGCAAATTATTCGTACCTATACAGTTAGTATTTAATGCCAATACAAAGCAATACCAAATCCCATCAACAATTCACTTTTTACAAGAACAATAACCCACAATAAAAATCCATTTGACAATATTTACACTGGGTTAGGGGGAAAAATGACAATTTTCCCCACAATGACGTGGGAACGAGTGCGCGCGAGTGTCCCACGGGGGTGGCGCGTGCGGCTCGCCTAATCACTATACTGAGAGAATTATTCACCCCTATATTAATATTGTGATTGCTTTTCAATATTCAACCTTAACACAGGGGCGATAAGGTGCATTGTTCTTTGAAAGTTGCTGTAGGACTGCATACTGTTGTGCTGTGCGAAAATGGTTCTTGTGTTGCATAATGTAAGGTGTAGTTTTGAGGGGATGTGAATGAGGGTTTTGGAAATCAAAATCTTATCGATGACTGATTAAATGATTGAAATTGGAATACATGACAGTGGCAATGGTAAGTATTTATGGTAGTGTATGTGATCGCTATTACATTATGTGGATTTTTTTTCTTTTTTTTTCAAAGTCGGCTGAAAATCAGCACTTTTTGAAGGTCAAGTATACAAAAATTTAATTAGGTGAGTATATTTCAGTAGATACAAATACTCCGGCTCGGCTTTAGAGGTTCCAGAAGTTCCAGAATTCCAAAGTAGACAAAATTAAAAATATTTAATTGCCATATAAATGTTTTTAATTTTGTCGACTTTTCTATGGCTTTTTCTGTTACATAGCTATCTAGAACTCTATCTGGAACCTGTAAAATTTGCCGTACACCAAACATTTATACAACGAAGTACTAAAACCTTTTTACTTTGTGGTTCTGCCTGCTATATTTTATTATTATCGAATAGCATTATAGACCGAGAGCTTACCGCTCGATATCAATAGATACTAGGCACGTCACTAGTGTTGTCGATGTTATGCAACTCGCCGTGACGTAGTGACGTGCAGTCGAGCACGTGACTTATCTGCTACATCTGATACAAAGCTACAGAGATATTGGTCGCTTTTGTGAAAATATGACTTTGTTTGAAACTTTGCACTTTTGAGCAGCTTTTTGATATAAAATCATTGATATGTCTGGGTAAGAAGTTTCGTCTTGTAAAAAAAATTATAAAGGACGTGTTTCAGGGTTCCAGATAAATTTGTATATAGCTATTTGACTGAAAATGCAAAAGAAAAGTAGTCAAAATTATGGCATAATCTGTCAGATAACTATCTAGAACATTGTCTGGAACCTCTGAAACTGTCCCTATTTATACTAAAACTAAGAAACGTTTACTGCTAATTTATTAATTAACTTCAAGTACTTTTTCACACAAAACATTGTGTACATTTCAGTTACTGTTTATTACCGCTTTTGTTACCCAACCTTCACACAATTAGCAAAATATTTTTCAATGTTACCATTCATTTACACGTTCACGCTACCTTTTAAAACAACCGTTTAAACTCTGACCGCGACCTCTAAGAAGGTTTTTGGTCCGTGGGCCGTAAACATTTACTTTTAAAAGCAATCGGAATAAGCTTGGGTGACCGATGACTATTCAAAAAAAGTATTCTGTACTCTACTCTTCTGAAAGGTTATGTACTAACTACTTACATACAAGTGAGCTTAACCCAGTAAGGTAAAATTCCTTTCACTGTGCATCTATTTCCAATGTACATATAGATATTAAGTATTGTACAATGTACGTACATAAATACAAACAAAGTTATTTCTAAGTACATTTTTTAATGTTTGGGCACCGACAACGTCAATATTCATCCCAGTTAACAAGCACTCTAGGAGATTACGAGTTTCAGGGCACAATGGCTTCAAAGAGCAATTAAATATTTTTGCTCATTAAACAAAAAATAAATAAGCGCGCGCGAGCCGGTCGCGTGCCGCGGCGCGCACGTGCACGACGCGCGCCCGACGCGCGTCCACAGATGAATCATACATGCATACATACATTTATGGATTATGGATATTTTAAAAATGTTTGTAAATGGGTGTTTCAAATTACAGACTTATAGATTTTGACAATGTTCTTAGCTTTCTTAAAAATATGGTAAGTAGGTAAAATGTTGAAAATTAACGGTCCCGGTGAATCTATCCGACATATAATCTCTGGTTGTTCTCATCTTGCTAACGGTGAGTACTTGCACAGACATAATCTGGTAGCCAGGATAATACATCAGCAACTAGCTCTGAAATATAAGCTTGCGGAATTGGAGGTGCCATACTACAGGTATGTGCCCGACCCAGTTCTCGAAAATGGTCATGTCACATTGTACTGGGATCGACCTATCATCACTGATCGGACTGTTATGGCCAACAGACCAGATATAGTGGTGATAGATCGATTAGAGCGCCGCGCAATGATTGTAGACATCTCCGTGCCACATGACGAGAACCTCGTGAAGGCTGAAAAAGATAAACAACTTAAATATCTTGATTTAGCCCATGAGGTTGTCGACATTTGGCATGTGGATTCTGCAGTCATTGTGCCGATAGTCGTTTCGGCCAATGGCTTAATTGCCAAGAGCCTCGACTTACATCTAAGGAGGCTCTCGCTAGACGGTTGGATCAAGCGCTTTGATGCAGAAAAGCTGTAACATCTGGAAAAACGGCAGCATCGTCAAGAGGTTTCTCTCTATGATGGAGCCTGACCGCCGGTAGGCTTGGGACCATGTTCCCGATGCCGGTGGGAGACTCATTTTTGTTAATTTTAAATGTTTTGTTTTTTTTATAGTGATATTTCTTAAGAGAGAGAGAGAGAGGGAGGATCCCAAGTAGATGATGTGAATAAATTAGAACATGACAAAGGAGATATAAAATGGTAAGTAAGGTAAATATGTTGAGAAATTAAACTAATATCATAGATATAATCTAAAAACTAACTAAATTATAACGACTTGAGAACAAAACTGTTCGTGTGCAATAGTATAAGCGATGGATCGCAAGACATAGATTTATAAGAGTACGCCACTTCGTTCACGCCTGACCAATATCAAAGACACAAAAAAGAACGAGGTTTCCATGACCAACCGGTAAGAATTGATATGGACTGCGGCATCAGCTATGGAGTTCAGAGTCCAGTAGTGCTAACCATTACAAAACCATGGGAGACCGTTGAAAAGCATTTGTCAAATTTTTTGATCATATGGGTTACACGGCTTGTTAGTAAGATAAAATATGTAAAGGAATAATAAATTAATGCTCGCTAGTTATTGTTATGGCTATTTGTCATTGGATGTGTAGTCTAGTATGAAACGTGTGTAAAACATATTTCATCGCAAAAAATATATTTAGAATACTATTTATGACCGAAAAATAATAACCAACAGACTGGTACTCTATTCACGACATAAAATATGAGAGAACTTACACTAAATAAATTAATACCTTCAGGTAACAGGAATTGCGTTATTTGCAATACTCGAAATTTAATTATGCTTTGAAAAACTTTCTACAATATAATCACACGATGAAGCCTGATGGATTGAGCACAGGCGAATGGAAGAAGCGGTAGATGTATATCTTGAATTTAATGCTGTCCAATCGAGATCGATTTATAACCAAATCGGCTAAGAACAATCGATGGCATAGAGGGCATCACTTTATGACAGACAATTCGACATAGTGAGACGTGTTAAAAACATAGTGACTATTACTTTGTTGTAATTTTTTGTTAGGTTCAATTAAACTTCTGACAATGTTCGTGATATATGTCGGACAATTAAATGTAAGGTAATAATATACTAATTTAGGGTATCCGGTACAGCCCCAGAAGGCAATTTCGTTGAATAATTAATAAAATGCACCTTACACAATTGAATCGTTAATCTAATTTTAATTTCAAATATTTTTTAATTAAAAAGATAACAAGCTGGATATTTCCAAAAGCCTGAGGTCATAAATAATAATCTATCACAATATTCAACACCTTCTATACTTACCCACAAGTGTATTTCTAGACGAACATAATCACACATAAATAATTAATGAGAACATGCGCCAAGATATTTATAGGAAACGTGCGTAAATGGTTAATTCAATTATTGACATTTCGCCGCTGTCCGCACGCCACACTTGACGCATGAGTATGTGACAAACCATTACCAAGCGACAACAAGTGCTTAAATTAGTTTAATATTACTGAAGATATAGGTATCATCGCTTATTGACATATAGTATCTGTGTGCGCTACCGACGGAGTATCGAATCGAGGTATAGGAGCGAACCAGAGCATACGCTTGATAGCGTAGGGTGGTTACGGTCCTGTAATTTGTCATTACAACCTGCAGCAGCAGTTATTAAAAGGTTTGAAGAATAATTAAGAAGAGTAAGTAGTCTTAGGATATAGTCATGCCTATTAGATAATACAAGACAGTTCAGTTTTAGAAAATTCCTGTGCAAAACTATATAAACTGACTATACAAACTCTTAATGGCTACTATAATAATCTTAAAGGTATTAAGTATACCGAAATAGTAGCCAATAGTGTTTCGATCTCTGAAAAAAGAGTTTGCAACTTTTCATAATATTCATGTCTGGTGAAAACACATTAATAAAAAAGCGCAGAATCAAACTGTCCAAACCTGTTACAATGAAACAATCATTTATTGATTTAATAAAGTAGATTGATCAACCGTTCCCTGTCATGTGATACACACAGGGGAGCTTACACACCATAAGTGTACTGACAAATATCAAGTATTGTTGAGGGTTGGACACTAACAATTAGTTACCGGGATGGGGCGCAAGCTTTTATTGTCGCATCCGAATTCCCAACATTGACCTTATCGTGCAGTGAATAAAGTCCAATTCAATCCCATTAATGTAGACCAAGAAGATACTTCTAGGGAGGTCCATATCCGTTAACGAGAATGTAGGCTTTTCTAATTGATAGACATAGTGGAGACGACTGAACTGTAGCGTAAGGTGACCGAAGGCGCCTATCC
>NWSH02000517.1:16247610-16278168 GCA_002382865.2 Heliothis virescens
GGCGATGCATCGAGACGTGGTTGCAGTAGACAAGGGTCTAACCCCACTCTCCCTGCAGGCCGAGAACTGGCGCAAACCTGTAATAATGGACACCAACGACCGCAAGAGAGTATGGCAGAGCAAAGTGCTGCACGGACGCTTTTATCAGGCCTTGCATGGGCCTGATATAGACTTTAAAGCGTCTGTGACCTGGCTACCCACTGGTGATCTCTTTGGAGAAACCGAAGGTTTTGTATGTGCAATTATGGACGAAGTAATGATGACCAACAACTATAGGAAATATGTTGTGAAAGACGGTACGGTTGACATATGTCGGGCATGTCGTCGTCCCGGTGAATCTATCCGACATATAATCTCTGGTTGTTCTCATCTTGCTAACGGTGAGTACTTGCACAGACATAATCTGGTAGCCAGGATAATACATCAGCAACTAGCTCTGAAATATAAGCTTGCGGAATTGGAGGTGCCATACTACAGGTATGTGCCCGACCCAGTTCTCGAAAATGGTCATGTCACATTGTACTGGGATCGACCTATCATCACTGATCGGACTGTTATGGCCAACAGACCAGATATAGTGGTGATAGATCGATTAGAGCGCCGCGCAATGATTGTAGACATCTCCGTGCCACATGACGAGAACCTCGTGAAGGCTGAAAAAGATAAACAACTTAAATATCTTGATTTAGCCCATGAGGTTGTCGACATTTGGCATGTGGATTCTGCAGTCATTGTGCCGATAGTCGTTTCGGCCAATGGCTTAATTGCCAAGAGCCTCGACTTACATCTAAGGAGGCTCTCGCTAGACGGTTGGATCAAGCGCTTGATGCAGAAAGCTGTACTTCTGGACACGGCACGCATCGTCAGGAGGTTTCTCTCTATGGAGCCCTGACCGCCGGTAGCTTGGACCATGTTCCCGATGCCGGTGGGAGACTATTTTTGTATTTTTAAATGTTTTGTTTTTTTTATATGTATTTATAAAATATTTAAAAATATAAAAATATGTGAATAAATTAAATAAAAAATAAAATGGTAAGTAGGTAAAATGTTGAAAATTAAAATAATATCTAGATATAATCTAAAAACACTAAATTAAACGACCTTGAAACAAAACTTCGGTATAATAAAGACGCAAACATAATTTAGAACCCACATACAAGCACAAAAAGAACAGGTTCCACCGAGATTTGAACTCGGATCGCTGGATTCAGAGTCCAGAGTGCTAACCATTACACCATGGAACCGTTGAAAGCATTTGTCAAATTTTTGATCATAATGTACACGTCTTGTTTAAAAATATGTAAAGAATAATAAATTATTTAGTTTTAATTGTTATGCTATTTTATGTCATTGGATTGTAGTTGTATGAAAAACGTTGAACATATTTCACGCAAAATTTTAAAACTATTTATAAAAATAAAACAAAACTTAGGTATATTCACATAAAATAGAGAGAACTTACCTAAATAAATTAATACTTACAAATTTTATTTGCACTATTTTTATCTTAAAACTTTAAATTAATGCGTGAGTGATGATGACACGTTATTGAATTATCCCAATCGAATCGATTATGACAATCGGTTACAATCGATCATTCCTTTTGACAGACAATCGAATAGGAAGAGTTGAACATGTGCTGATTACTTTGTTGTAATTTTTAGTTCAATTACTTGACACTTTCGTGATTTGAAATTAAATTAGGTAAATATATTTAATCCGGTAATCCCAGAGGCATTCGTTGAATAATTTAATAAAATCCTTACACAATTGGATCGTTTCTAATTTAATTTCAAATATTTTTTATAAAAAATACACTGATATCTTCCAAGCCTGGGTACATAAATAAGTAATTATCACAATATTCAACACCTTACTATCTTACCCAAGTTATACTAGCGAACATAACACAAAAATATTATAAACATGCGCAAATATTATAAACGTGCGTAAATGTTAATCAAATTATTGACATTTCGCCGCTGTCCGCACGCCACATTGACCGCATGAGTTATGTGCGCAAACATTACCAACACAACAAGCTATGGAGGTTTAATATTATAATATTATTCATCGCTTATTGACATATCTGTGTGGACGACGGTCGAATAATATAGAGCGACCGAATACGCTTGATAGTGGGTTCGTCCTGTCATTTGCATATCAACTCGCACGTTTGGTTGAAGAATTAATTAAGAAAGTAGTTCTAAAGATGCCTATTTAGTAATACAAAAATAATTTTAGAAAATCCTGCAAAATATATAAATGACTTACTAACTTTATGCTACTATAATAATCTTAAAGGTATTAAGTATACCGAAATATTACCAATAGTTTCGAAAAATTTTGCAACTTTTATAAATTCATTCTGTGAAACACATTTAATATAACGCCCAGAATCAAAACTGTCCAAACCTGTTACAATGAAACAATCATTATTATTTAATAAAGTAGATTGCATCAACCGTTCCCCTGTCATGTGATACACACCCGACTGACCATACCGTTTTATTGCTTAACAATTAGTTACCGGGATGGGGCGCAAGCTTTATTGTCGCATCCGAATTCACATGACCCTTATTGCAGGTGAATAAAGTCCAATTCAATCCCATTAATGTAGACATTTGTGTGAGAGCCGACAAAAGTTACTGACCACACTGACCATTCACTTAGACAAGTGGTCAGAGAAAACAATAACGATACAGTTATAACGTAACATGAAAGTATATGCGCAATATACACTTGTACAAATTCAATTACCTAGAGGACTGAGGCAATTTCAGTGGTCAGCCTTAAACAAATATTAATCAAAAAGGAATTTTGAACTTGTTATTCTAGCGTACAACAATATTAATTGGGCTTACAATATAATTACTTACCTTCTCGTTATTGAACGACCAAAACCCAAAAAATACATATTTATTTCAAGCAAGAGAACCTTGTAAAGCAGATGTCTCAAAACTTCTACTTCGTTACAGAGGCTTACTTTATAGAATAAAATCTATTTACAATAAATATTAATCAATGAAACATGCATTATCATAACTGTAATCGTAAATATACCAGTTGGTAACCAAATAGTAAATCAGAAAAGTAATAAAAATATGCATTATTTGAATTAACTAAATTTATAACAGCCAACAAGTCGTAAATTTATAATCAGATTATTTGGAGGCGAATCTATTTAATCGAATCGGACTGTTATTCGATGAATGGGAGCTAATGATGAACGTGCGCCGTGCATTATGCGAAACGCCCCATCACTAAAATCGTTCTCATTTTAAAATTTCGAATTTCTTCTATCTGATGTAGAATTGGTAAATTAATTAATTTTATCTATGGTCTGTTCGCGATAGGAATAGAAAGAAGTTTAATAAGGTTCTTTTAGGCGTCCACTTTAAAATAAAATTACAACAAAAATGATTTCGCTCAAGGTTGATGTGGAATAAATATAATTAATTTATATAACAGCCGTCACACTTAAATGTACATATTTAACCTATCTAATGTCTGAAATTACAAAATTTCCATTTAATATCGTTTATTTTTACATTCTGTTGTCGTGTCGACGTTAAAAAAATCTAAAAGCAGCAGGGGTAGAGAGTACTGGGAATGTTTTCACGTTACTGTCAATTTTCTCAGACAGTCTCAGACCATGTTACAAAATGTATAATATCGAAAATTTTCGTTTAGTTAATTTGTGGAATCATAAAGCAAGGAAAATAAAATAATTAATTTCAATAGCACCTACCACGCATAATTATTCTTATTTAACCTATCGACCTTATGAAATTATAAGGCTTTCATTTAATATTGTTTTTTTGTAGTATTCTGTCGATGTCTAAAATCTAAAAGAAGCAAAACGTTTTCACGTATTTCTACCAAAACTAAAATCTGACTCTATTCCTTTCATAANGTATTCGCTCGATGTCTAAAATCTAAAAGAAGCAGAACGTTTTCACGTATTTCTACCAAAACTAAAATCTGACTCCTTTCATAAACTGCGGCAGTACGTGAATTTTTCATTTTGGGAGGTTTTGTCAAATATGATCTGTCAAATTGTATGAGTACGCCTTCTCTCGTTATAACTGAATTTTCGTGATTTTGTTGGTTTTTGTTACTGTTATTTTTGCTCGAAATAATAAATCGTTTAAATTAGAGGAAGTATCGTTTAAATTACTTTAAACATCTGGCATTCCAAATTATTAAAGTTACGACTACATAGATACGAAATAATTTACTGTATGCCATAGGTACATTTTATTTATTAAAATTATTTGAACTTAACTTGAAACAAAAGGTGTCGTACTCCTGCTTCTGCGAGCCTCTTTTTTCTAACGTTATCGTGAACAGGGTATAGATTCAATTAAGTATATATCGAACATAATTACATATCTAGATAACGTACCTACTTACTTTGATCTTTGAAGTAGGTACATACCTATCTTTTAACGCTATTGAAAAAGACATGGGGTCAGGGGTCAGTGATCGGGAATCATTATTAATTTTTGATTTCGTATCCATGTTACCAGACAAAGATCTTCTATTGTTTGAATGGTTTGAACATCAATAAAGCGGTAATCTCTGTTACAGAAATAATTTCCTGGTATACCTAGACATTACCAGCACTTTTATGTGCTGGGGCAGGTTATTAAGTAGTAGGATGTTATGTAGGTAGATAGCGAATTAAACTCCTTATTCCTATTAAACCAGTAAAACTCTTAAAAAATATAATAATTAGTTAATTAATTTACTCTATTTATAAAATACAACAACTCGTAAACTGTTTTTACATTAAAACTAAATTCATTAATATTCATTTGCGTGTAATATAAAACTAAGTAAAAAGTTACCCTATGCAAATGTGAGCGCGTCATACGATTGTTGACAGCCGTAGAAAAGTTTACAAATTATTTTAATTGCTCTTACATTTGATTGTCCCCATGACGACTGCTGACAGCTTTAGCTAATCGAAATTAATATTGGGAATCATTGTCGTGTTTTGAAGTAAATTTTAATGATTTAAAACAAATGTAAGAATGAGAAAAATGAATACTTAGGTAAGTAAATACATACATCGTCCGAAGTCCCATGTTTCTTACATAATTTTTCTATCTTTTTGAGTCTTCCTATACTGGCCGGTATCCAATTCATTTTTACTATCTGCCCAAATGGCAAGAAGGATCTAAAATCGAACTCTTATTTATTTATTTTTCTTTTACAAAGCACTTTTACGACAAGTTACACACTACTAGTGCCATCTGTCTTAAAATTAGGAAACAGGAACATTCACATTTAAAAGAAGACCACGCAAGATGGCGTTATAAAGAGACGGATATTTTTTTCCTGAATTTTTCAATGATTTAATGTTTCCTTAGCGATTTTCAATATTCATTGTTTTTAGATTAACTACGATTAAATTGGAAATTTATTTATTAAATTGCGTTTAATGACTAACTGTTTTGAATATTAGGAAGTTTGCTGAGTTTGTTTTGACAGCGATTATGTCAATTTCCCTCATTGATAAAATTGATCGTGTTGCAGACAGGCAGCGAGCGCGTAAATACGGGCAGCGTAAATAGATTTATTGATTTTCGCCGGATATCTCATTTGTTTCACTAATCAATGCGGTGAAAGTTGTTGCGAATTAGTGTAATTTAGTGTCTCGATGTCCACACAGTCTAAAAGCATGCCGATGTTGGACCTTAAAATGTATGTGAGGGTGGTCGCTGCCGTGTTTTCTGTGAGTAAATATTGTTTATGTTCCTAAAGAACACCTTAATGTTCTGTAAACAAATCACATTCTACGTTACATAATAGTGACAGCTATTGCTTGCATGAAAGCGGTGATCGGAACATCCAATGATTTTAATACCCTCATGTTTATTGATATAAAAAATCCAGATTACGTTCTATAAAGTGGCTAGATGAAAATGTGACTACTAAAATTATAATTTATTTAAGCCTTATCTAGAACATACACAAATATGAGACAGGAAACAATAATTCTCAGTAGTATTGTTCTGTTTATGGTATTTGTTCATAATGTTTGTAATAACAATGGCTTCTTTATACCTTATCAACAGCCAGTTCGCATTGTGTATCATTAGTTTATGAGATGTTAGCCTAGCAATGAATGTTATCATGTTACCGATCATACAATGTACCTATTCTGTTTATTCCTTGAATTTGACATAACTGGAAACACAATGTTTTAATTAGTTACTGCTTCATTGAAACAAAAAGCAGAGAAATTAAGGGCTATAGGATAAGGAGCAAACTAGTCAAAAAATGTGTTGCAAATATAGATTTGTTCAATGAGTATAAGCATCTACCTTTAAGATTAATATTGAATGATTTGTGCTACTAACATACACGGTTGTTGGCGCAGTAAAATCATCATTTACCATTTCCAAAATGTTCCCTGTACTTCATAAAGCACTTACCCAGTAACGGCACAGCATTATTAAGACCATAACACCCACTCATTTACTAATACTTTTTCAGATATCATCAGCCACAGCGTTTGTGCTGGCACTAATCCGCCTCCTCAACCCGGATCTATTTTACCTAGAACCTTTATTAGGAAATGAAATAGGTAATGCGTTAGGTATACTATACTTCTCTACTTAGATCGCTACTGCATGCCAAGGATTGTTAAATCGGCAACAGTAAATATAGTTATTGCTGGGAGCTATTAGAATAGTCAAGTCAGAAAAAATATTAAATGGACTTAATAATCACATAAAATTAAACAAAGCTATACTAGAAAACCTCTTAGAGGCCAGAGACAGCCTGTGATATCATTATAAATAACATATCTCAAACTAACTGCTATCCTAAAAATAACTTGCTTTAAACACTGCCTTATGCCTAAAATCTAACCACATACACCAACTACAATAGCTATGTCCTCCACAGGTATCCACTACTTCATATCAGGTCTGATGATTGTGGCAAGCGGCATAGGCTTCTTGAACAGCTGTGTGGTGATGAACCGCAGTGCGAGCCACAATACAGGCCGTAACATCACCACTTGGCTGCTGCTGGACTCATTGTTTGAGACCACGAGGGTGGTGTACGTGTTTGTATGCGAAATATTGCTGAAAGGGAAAGGTCCCATGCAGTTATATGAGCTGTTGATCAGTGCGGCGCAATATCGTGAGTATGAATTTTAAAATATTTTCGAATTGCATTTTAGTAAAAAAATACTCCAAAGCCGTGCAAAGAAATTCCTTACAATAAACTTAAATCCCCACGTTGACGCAAAATGACTGATAACCAGCGGGTCTTATTCGCGATGAAATTGTAAAGGTTTAAGATACCTTTTTTCTCCCGACGTTTCGGCCGAATTGCACCGACCGTGGTCATGGGTAGACTGTCTACCCTAGTCCTAGTCTTTACAATTTCATCGCGAGTATGACCCGCTGGTTATCTAAAATATGTGTACAAGTCACGAAAGTTTAAAAACATTGATAGCAAAATGACTGTATGAAATTCCCCCCAAAGATCTACACAATACTATTCAGTCAACACCCCTCTGAACGGGTCATGCTCTTTATGGCTGAAAAGATTACAAGCCGTGAAAGGTCGCACCATTTCCAAGTAGGTCAAGGTTTAATGTCCACAACACACCTATGTTGGCTGAAAGCATTAGGGAATTGGATAAGCAAACTACATTTGATGCTTGCGTTTTTTTTACGCAGTTTCGTATACCCAAATTCCCCTTCTCACAATAAACTATTGAAGATTATGTACCCACTTATGTGATGTGACGAGCACACAATTCTCACATCCGTTATGGATATTATTATGTGACAAATGGGCTCATGACTACTGATTTGTATTTGCTTTGTGTGTAGGGAGTTGACCAAGGTTGACCAACACAATATAATGGGTAGACAATGCTGTATTTTACCATCACTTTAATTGTCAGACAGGACCTTATATTAAAACGTTGTGTATCTTCTTTTTCAGTGTTGGACAGCTTTCTCTACTGTCAAATGATACTCCGACACTAGTACAGGGCGAAAATCTGTAATATAGGCGTTTGTATAGTTGCCATCCATAGGATGAACTCGTCCGCCATAGAGGCTGAGCAAGCGCTCGTTTATTTTACAAGACTTTATAGTAATCTTGTAAAAAGGTTAAATGCATTTAAAAGGGGAAGATGTCTTCTCCTTGTGTTAAAACGTTAGTTTTTGTTATTATTTTTATTTAATGCGAAAGTCGCCACTGCTTGGATTCTAGCAACAATTTATGAGGCAATCTATTTTTTTGTAAATAATGTCGTTCCACTCTATTTGCTTATCGGAATAGTATAAATGTTTCCAAGTATTGCTGGCGCGAGGACAATGTCCAAACAAGTATTATAAAGTGTACCTATGATCATTCCGTTTTATCTGTGATTTTCTAATATAACGAATTGAATCGGTATGAACCTTCGATTGATCTGATTTTAGGTCATTATGACCTGTTTTTCGTGTGGGCAACTAATTATTTAAATCTCATTTTACAAATTATGTAACACAGTATTAATTTGATCTCACTTGCTGCTTTTCTCACGCTGCACGCTGTTTATGCGGGTTTTTATATCAGAGACAATAAGCTGTAACTGCTGTACTCCTTGCCGATGTGTAAATTCCTGTGTAACATCTCCCTAAGAAACTAGACATAAGTTAGCAGAACATTAGTAGGTTTAAGTGTTAGATAAAAGCTGTATATCAGGCACTGTCCGAAGATCCAAATATTATTTGTAATCTTATTCATTTACTCAGATCTAAATACCTTACCAATCAAACCCCTAACGTGGCGTACCTATAATCAAAATACACATTAAAATTAATGAAGGCAGGGTAGGTGTTCCAGTATCTTCCAATATTTGTAAGAAAAGCCTTTTGGATTTATTAGAACCCGCGTTTTATATTCCTGTATAAGTTTGTGAATCTTTTTATCTGTGATTTTTCGGTTGTTAGTTTAAGTTTCGATTTTATGCAAATGAAGAACCGCTTCAAAAACGTTTTATAAAATTATTATGCATTGATTTATAGAAATCTAAAGTACTAGTCAAACTTAAGAGATTAAAATTGTTGAATTTTGTTTTCGAGATTTAAAAACTAAAAGTTAGTGATTTTCATTAATCATTTTGTAAAGATGTGTATAATTGTACAGATGCAGAGTCTTGACCGATTTGTAACTTCGTTGAACGAGAAATGAAATAAAGTTTTTTTATAATGAATTAATCTTTTTATTTCAGTGAGTTGTCTGTCCAAAAATATAATGCGTACGCAGCTATTCAACACTTGTCAACAGGCTACAGAATTACAAAGTGCACTTCCTTCGTACTCTAACAAACTATAATACAAGGCTTTAGGCTGGCTGCACACTGCGCGGTACACACACGACATAACAAAATGTACAATTGACACAAATTGTTGAATTGAGCTAACTTAATAACCATATTACAAAGTCCATATTTCTCACTCAGTTGGAAAATAAAAGTAGGATAAATATAAATGCTTTAGAAAACGAATACACTTGCAAACTTAAACATTACACATTCCTTAATTAATTTATACTTTCCTTGGTAAAAATCTAGCTAAGACGGCACCGTCGACGTATATCTCTTATTTCTATAGCATTCACATTTATTCTGAGGACCTTCAGTCATATGGTTGGTTGGATCGCGAAGTGTGCAACCAGTCGTACATTACACAAAACACACGCTGAATATTTAAAGCGGCGTTGTACTCGTCCAACAACAAACTTACTAAACGAACGCTCAACGAAACTCATCAACAACACTATACTGTTTTGTTCGATAATCAACCTTGTTGCTAATGTCATAGTGCACATTATTGTTTATCACTTACAAAAATACTCTGAAGTTACTAAAAGCACAGCTGTTTTTCCACAAGTTTGTCTGACAGCGATACACTGCAGTTAGAATGCATTGCAGAACATTTCCAACAAGGTATCATTTACACTCGAATGCCAATAGATAGCAAATTGTATCAACAGCACTTGTAGGTATTGCCATTTGTCATCCACATTTATATCCTAAATTTGTAGTTACATTACCTAAAATTAAATATATAACTCCTTCAAAAATTAGATCGATTACAATATTAATTTCGCAAAATTTTAGTAAAAATCGAGTGAATACATCGAAATGAAAGTACCAAGCATGTGGCCGAGCGAATTTCGTAGTTAAAATTATTGATTAATATAATGTTTACCCTGTACATTTTGCAAAGACGAATGTTTTATTCCAATCATTTGATTTGTAGGCCGGTTGAATTGAGTCAACAGGTCTCTGACTATCGCTACTTCATAATTCAGGTATAGTCACCATTCAATGTAGTATATTTGGTAATCAACTATTCAACTTGAGCCTTTTTGCTAATTTGACCCATGTTGCCTGCTGACTCACAATTTTGATTACTTGCAAAATATAATTTAAATAATGCCATTTCCAAAACACGAAAAGACATCAAAAGCACAAAATTGCTTGAGTAATTGTTAAATTAGACAAAAAGTTATAATACTTGTAATACAATAGATTTGTTCGAATAATTGGAGTCCATAAAATGTCACAAAACAGCTTGCCTGCTTCCAGATATGTAGCAAAATATTTATCTTATAAGTTACTAATTGCATAAGACGTAGCCTGTACCTGAGAGCAGACAGCACACAATTCATATTCACTTTACTCAAAAACACTACAGATTTCTTCCAACTTCAATGGCACAAAAATATATCGCCGATCTTTAAAAATTCATTGACAAAAGATATATTTCTAATTTACAACTATTGCTTGTAGTACGAAAATACTATGTTTTATTTATATTTAATGGCACTTCTAAAACTTTTGTATCATTAATTTCAATCGATGAAGTTGAACACTAAGTAATTTGCAAAAAGACATTCACATGAAAACCGCTATCTATGTCCAGCTCAAATAGTCACTCGTTATCGCTAATATTTCATAATATTTACTAATTATTTTACATTATTACAATGTAGAAATGCATAAAATCTCGTGAGAATAGATTGAATACCCTTAGAGGGTACATTGCTATGTTGTGTACTATAAGAATCAGACGGCACACGAAAATATACTGAAGTGGAACCCGACACCAAGCGTGACCGGGCGGCGACACCTGAGTATGGAGACGAAGTAAACCGAGGCTTGTCATGTTTACAACGCCTCCATACTCAGCCGGCCCACTAAAAATCATGAATTCAAAATGTAACTGTATTATATTTATCTTTCAATAAATTCATCTCACAACCCACTACAAAGTCGTAAACAATGTACAATTTGAGTGAATAATAATCTAATTACAATATATACGTGTATATAATATGTTTGCGAGATACATCTGAGATCTAAAACATAAGGAACTTAATAATAACTGTTCGAACGCAATACACCAAAACAAACGAAACAGTTCACGTTCAAATTATTTGTTACATTACTAGTAATATCTACAAATAATATTGTCATGAATTTGATACAGTATTCTACATGGCGGAGCTGTATTTTATTTTCGTTCAATTCGTGTTGTTTTGAACGAGAAGAAAATACAGAAGGCGGCCACTTGTGTCCGAAGTAGAGTGGCGCCAGTTACTCCGCGTTGGATATGTCAGCGTCGTTACGTGTCCTTATGCTAGGCTACTTACACTAGGATAACAATCTACATTAACAAGCTACGCTATACTAGGGGACCCCTACCTCGGTTTGTGACACGCACATTGACGCACGGTTTATTGAACTGACCTTTGTTCGCGTGTAAAAAGACAGTCGATATCGGCGGATGGCAAAGATGTAAGTAAACTATAGTAGCTAGCAAATACGGAATCAAACATTTGACACAGTCTAATTTTTACCAGACTGTCGAGGGTAACATTTTACTCAATTATGTATTTATTAATACTTATAACAGCGACATGAAAATTTTGAACTTGGGCCAAATTTTGTGAGGACATTTAACACGAATGGCACGCTATTTGGCCAGAAGCTAGACGCCAGAAAATTTTCAAAAATATTAGGCCGATCGATTCCTAGTCAAGAGAACGTTTAGGAACATCGTGAATTTTGGCACCTTCTAATCAAAAGCACCTATTTGAATGTCGATGGTAATAATGAGCGCGATGTTTTATGGATGAATGGTGAATCGTATGTACGATACGGGGTCACTAATGCACTAGCAACTTGTCAACGTTGCTATTTTAGCCGTATAATAGGTGTTAGTGTAACCGGAGGATCCGTTGTGTTCAGGCAAGGTATAATGCTACAAAATGGGGAAGGTTTGAAAGTTGGTAGTGCATGAATGCCCGCGAGTGTGTGTAGGTGTGTGGTCAGGTGGCGCGGTGCGCTAGAAGTTCTGCTGTCGCTTGCGCTTGAGGTGTATGGCGTCGAGGATGGGCTGGCGCTTGCGCGTGTAGCGGGCGCGCAGCTGCTCGATCTCGGCCTCCATCTCCGCGTCCAGTGTGTAGGTGTGTGGGTGTGTGGTCAGGTGGCGCGGTGCGCTAGAAGTTCTGCTGTCGCTTGCGCTTGAGGTGTATGGCGTCGAGGATGGGCTGGCGCTTGCGCGTGTAGCGGGCGCGCAGCTGCTCGATCTCGGCCTCCATCTCCGCGTCCAGTGTGTAGGTGTGTGGGTGTGTGGTCAGGTGGCGCGGTGCGCTAGAAGTTCTGCTGTCGCTTGCGCTTGAGGTGTATGGCGTCGAGGATGGGCTGGCGCTTGCGCGTGTAGCGGGCGCGCAGCTGCTCGATCTCGGCCTCCATCTCCGCGTCCAGTGTGTAGGTGTGTGGGTGTGTGGTCAGGTGGCGCGGTGCGCTAGAAGTTCTGCTGTCGCTTGCGCTTGAGGTGTATGGCGTCGAGGATGGGCTGGCGCTTGCGCGTGTAGCGGGCGCGCAGCTGCTCGATCTCGGCCTCCATCTCCGCGTCCAGTGTGTAGGTGTGTGGGTGTGTGGTCAGGTGGCGCGGTGCGCTAGAAGTTCTGCTGTCGCTTGCGCTTGAGGTGTATGGCGTCGAGGATGGGCTGGCGCTTGCGCGTGTAGCGGGCGCGCAGCTGCTCGATCTCGGCCTCCATCTCCGCGTCCAGCCGCGACACCAGCGCCTCCAGCTCGCGCTCGCCCAGGTAGCCCAGCTGGAAACACATACACTTCTTACTACGGATCCAACGGGCTGCCACATGCACAAGGGTGAATCTCCAAAAAAAATTTTTTTTTTGGAGATCAACACCTGTTTTCCAAAAGTGTGTATTGTATAAAACACTAATGAATAATATTTTCTCTCAAGAAAATATAATTTTTGAGTATTTTTATAGGATACACATTTTTGAAAAACTAGTGTTGAGGATAATGACGCAAAGTAAAAAAATATTTTTTTGGAGATTCACTACAAGCATCCCCAAAGTTATGGCTACCGATTTTAATCAGTTGGTACCACTGTGCAACCTGTGAACGGTATCCTAAACACAGTTGCGCAAGGTAGTCAAACTTTTGGAAAGCTTGTCCATGTAGAAGCAATCTTACACACACGGCAACGCAAGCGCGGCACTTCTGATAGTACCGTGCCTTTGAAATAATTTTGATAGTATGAAAATGACTCCGTGCAGTAGAGGTTTTAAAAATAAAATTGATTATTGAAGGCTAATACCAAGAAGGCCAAGCTTGCAGTAGCCACAAATAGCACTCTCAATCAAATATATTGATTATTTTATTGACAAAAACAATTCAAAAACCGGTAAAAATGTGTAAGTATTTTCTTAGAATTTCAACACATCATACAAAAATTATTAAAAAACTGGTCAACACAACGTTTTAGATATAAAAGTGAAGCGATTAGTGACGCATATACTCGTTATTCATATGATTTGTTATTATTTCTCTTTCAATTATAACATACTGTTATTTTATTTCATCCGAAGAGATTTAGAGCTTGCTTGTCAAGCAATAGACGGTCAGTGGTTACTGTTTATTTTGCATTTAATAATTTCACAGTCGCTGATTATTTAAGTAAGACCGCACATTATACCGTACCCTGGTAATCGCGAAGTTTTTGTTATAGTAAAATATGTCCCGGTAAAAACAGAAAAAAATCACAAGAAATAAAGGGAAAAAGCACGTTGATTTAATTGCGGACAAGTTAAGGTGGATCCAGACATTGTGAGTCGACTAGTGTTGGGAAAAATTACCAACATTATGTTCGGGTCGGTCCATCGCTCGCGGCGCATGGCTCGCAAAGTTTGAAAGTATACAGCGGCTACGTAGATGTGTTATGAGCACAAGCAATCCCGGGAGGGTGCGAGGCCGGGCGCTCGCCGCCGGCGCACGGGCCTCGGGGCCACAGTTAAAATATATGTAGAACAGTTGGGAAGCTACTTACTAACGTTCGTAACGTCAGACTCACACACGCACGCGCATAAAGCGCCACAGTCGCGCCACAGTCAGTACTGACAGCACTGGTAAAGATACATAAATGCTCGTCAATGCGCGCGCGTGTGTGAGTGTGACGTCACGAACGTTAGTAGGTAGCTTCTCAACTGTTCTATATTTAAACTGTGGAGGGGCGCAGGATCAGACAAGGTGCGAAACCCTATCCGCTCGTGCCCTTTTTCACCTAACCGCTCTTGCGTCTCTTTGGTTAAACCTAACAAACCTACATGTAAGAAGATACCCCCGTGTTTAGATCTTTCCCATTTTTGGTACTTAGTTGGTTAAAAAGGGGCGCCAAGGTAAAAAATCGCCCGGGGTACCGAGATGGCTAGAGCCGGTTCTGGGCACAAGGTGGGACAGAAACGTGCACGGAATGTGGGATAAAATAGAAGACTGAGCTGATTATACCGGCTTACGGTTTTGTGTAGTAACGATAGCACGTCAACGTAAGTGGAGCGACACACGTGCAGTTAGTGACAGTAAGACGTATAGTATAACGTGCGGTGGCGGCACGGCCCGCTTACGTCGCTCGGCGAGGAGCGGCAGGAGAGACACCACGTGCAGTTGACTTACGAATTCGAAGTTGCCCTCCTCTACAAAGGCGCGTTGGAACGCAAGAGCGGGGTTCGCTTCGGATTCCGCCTCGCCTTCCACACTGAAACAATCAAAAATAATATTTAAAAAAAAAGGTCCCCTATTTACGAACACATCATCTGCCTAAACTTATCTCAATTATTTTGTTACGATAAGATGGTCACCCATTCTTAGACCGACCGCATTAAGCGTTGTTTAACTTTATGATCGGTAGATCCGCGCGGCTTTAACTTAGCCACGAGCTCCTCATTACGAATACGAACGCACGGGCACACGGAACACGGGCGTCAACGCAACCCGGCGCAACAGGCGTGCGGCACGTGCGTCCTGGCCCGCGTGCGCAGGCGAACTTAGTTGCTGACTACGTGCGTACCTGTCCGCAGTGTCGGCGGGCGTGCGCATGCGCGTGAGGGTGCCGTTGGCGGCCACGTGGTTGACCTCCTTCTTCTCGAAGTGCTCCAGGAACAGCGGCCGGTACTTCGGACGGTTCGTGTCCATCGGGTCCGTGTCGTGGCCTGAAATCAAGCGAATTCAATGAAAAACATCTATATGCTGAATAGTTCGTATAAATCAAATAACCTGTCTCCATGATCTTAAAATACTAACGTTTCATGGTAGCGAGATCAGCATCAGGCTCGTTGATGACCATGGTGCCGAGGTCCGCAGCCAGGTCGGCCGTGGCGTCTCTCGAAGGCACTAAAGTACCGTCCCCTCGCTGTTTCATTGTCGCTTCTTCGTAACCCTCACCCTAGAAAAAAGTATTTGTAAATCTTAAAATAAAGTTATAAGTTAAGAATTTACTCGCGTTTACTACCCCAAAAAATTCGATTGAAAATTTGCCTACGTTACTTAGGCCGGGTTGTTCGAGTTAACTTTGACTATAACCTAACCTTAACCGGCCGTCAAATGGCCGCCCATTGGTTACACAGCTGTCACGTCAAAAATTTGACCAATGGGCGGCCATTTGACGGTCGGTTAAGGTTAGGTTATAGTTAAAGTTAAATCGAGCAACCCGGCCTTAGATAAGAAAGTAAATGCTGTTTAGTAAAACACAAATAACTAACTCACCGCAGCAAAAGTCTTAGCATTATTGGTGTGATGCTGCGCATTCCTGAAGACCTGGCTCTCCCTGATCTCGCGCGCCTCCGCTATCATCGTGCTGAGGATGCTCGGGTGCTTCGCGTTGCCTGCGTCAGACGCTACGGTCACATATGGCCAGAACGTCAGAAAAAAACATACGAAATAAAAACCTCCTTTTCTCAGTTGGTTAAAAAGGAGTAAAAAAATAAACAAAATTCACATAAAGAAAACTCCATAACTGTTACGGTAAATGAAACCTTATCGCACCGTTATAAGGTAGATATTGACGTACCTATAAACTCATGTGTTAACAGGTACTCGGCGGTGGCTCGTTCCTCGGGATTCTTGACTAAGCACTGGCTCACGAAGTCTATGAACTCCGGAGACCATTGGTCTGGTTCTCTGTAAGTGCACATCAATGATTCATTACTTTTCCTTTTGGAATTTCAATACAAATATTTTCTAGGTTGATTTCTTTACAAACTGTGACGTAGTACTATGACATTAACTACAATATTGATGTATATTCAAAAGTAAGAAGAATGCATAGGAGGATAAAATAAAAGACTTTATACATCGTTTAATTCGTTTTGGAGTTTTATCACTTCTTCGCAGCAAAAATAGAAGGTAAGTTCGAAGATTCTTGGTGCTGTATTAATATTTCAACTCACCTAAACGAGGGCGGGGGTTTAGTTGGTATCATGAATATCGCTCGCATGGGGTGTATGTCCCCATACGGGGGTTTGCCCTCAGCCATCTCCAGCGCCGTGATGCCGAGCGACCAGATATCCGCCACGCAGTCGTACCCGATCTCCTGTATTACTTCGGGAGCCATCCAGAATGGAGTTCCTATTACTGTGTTGCGCTTTGCCATTGTGTCCTGGAATTTGGAGACGAAAGAAGTTATTTAGAGATGATAGGTCGTCGGCGAATTACTGCCCAAAATAAGGAGGAAAGACATTTGGAATGAAAAGCTTTTTAAATATTTGCCGAAATGTTTCTGGACCAACGAATTGTTCTGAATATCAGATGTATTTTTGTGCCCGGTCTCTGGTAAACTAGCGTTTTGCAAGCTTTATAAATATTCATTCATGATAGTGTCCAATCAAGCCTTGATGTTCAATACAAACATTCGTCTCACCGTCAACTGTCCGGCTACACCGAAATCCGCCAACTTCGCGTGTCCCTCAGTGTTCAGCAATATGTTCCCTGCCTTGATGTCCCTGTGTATCTTCCGCCGCCTGTGCAGGTACTCCAGGCCCTTCAGCGTGTCGCACAGAATCGTGGCTATCTCATCCTCTGACAACGTCTTCTTGCGAAGCCTCATTATGTCTGATACGGAACCAGCGCCGCAGTATTCCATTACGATCTGGAATTTTTATGTTATGGAGTGATGTTTTCGAGATGGTGAAAGTATGCGGTGAAATGAAAATGCGTGATAAGTGCAAAAAAAAATATAAAGAGTTCTTAGTCTGTCAAGTGTGCTGTTATTTTTTTGAGTTTCTATATCACTTCTGGTTAAAACAATACTGCAAGAAAGCTGCAAAGTAAACTTTAAAAAATGCGCTAGCTACAGCCTTGAAATTTTGCAAATGAGAAGTCTGTCTGACGCCTGTCTGCCGTCCAATTAACGGTGACACTTGATGAATAGTTTTCGTTAATAGAAGCCACGACAGTTTCCCCAAGTAAAGAAAATTAATGTCCCGCTAGGTATTTTATTAATATAATGGAGCTAGGGGTATGAATGCGGAGATGGTATGTAGGATGAAATTCGTTTATTGATTCCTTATACTAGTAAGTACTTTTGAAATATAAATTTCTTAAAGTATGACCTGTGATTTAGAAAACTTAACGGACGTTATAGATCGATTAATTCACCAAGATATTTGATATTTGATCTGGCCAGCTTATTTAGAAACACGGAAACCCTAGCTTTTACGCCAGCCTTCCACTGAGCGAAAATACCCTTATCAATCTTCTAGGACATAGACTCTATTATTAACAAGATTTAGCAAATAAATTAAAAGAAAAACAAACAAACATACAATCAACAAACGTCCGTTGTGTCCACTTACTAAACAAATTGTGACCTCTGATTGCCTCNGCCGGGTTGTTCGAGTTAACTTTGACTATAACCTAACCTTAACCGGCCGTCAAATGGCCGCCCATTGGTTACACAGCTGTCACGTCAAAAATTTGACCAATGGGCGGCCATTTGACGGTCGGTTAAGGTTAGGTTATAGTTAAAGTTAAATCGAGCAACCCGGCCTTAGATAAGAAAGTAAATGCTGTTTAGTAAAACACAAATAACTAACTCACCGCAGCAAAAGTCTTAGCATTATTGGTGTGATGCTGCGCATTCCTGAAGACCTGGCTCTCCCTGATCTCGCGCGCCTCCGCTATCATCGTGCTGAGGATGCTCGGGTGCTTCGCGTTGCCTGCGTCAGACGCTACGGTCACATATGGCCAGAACGTCAGAAAAAAACATACGAAATAAAAACCTCCTTTTCTCAGTTGGTTAAAAAGGAGTAAAAAAATAAACAAAATTCACATAAAGAAAACTCCATAACTGTTACGGTAAATGAAACCTTATCGCACCGTTATAAGGTAGATATTGACGTACCTATAAACTCATGTGTTAACAGGTACTCGGCGGTGGCTCGTTCCTCGGGATTCTTGACTAAGCACTGGCTCACGAAGTCTATGAACTCCGGAGACCATTGGTCTGGTTCTCTGTAAGTGCACATCAATGATTCATTACTTTTCCTTTTGGAATTTCAATACAAATATTTTCTAGGTTGATTTCTTTACAAACTGTGACGTAGTACTATGACATTAACTACAATATTGATGTATATTCAAAAGTAAGAAGAATGCATAGGAGGATAAAATAAAAGACTTTATACATCGTTTAATTCGTTTTGGAGTTTTATCACTTCTTCGCAGCAAAAATAGAAGGTAAGTTCGAAGATTCTTGGTGCTGTATTAATATTTCAACTCACCTAAACGAGGGCGGGGGTTTAGTTGGTATCATGAATATCGCTCGCATGGGGTGTATGTCCCCATACGGGGGTTTGCCCTCAGCCATCTCCAGCGCCGTGATGCCGAGCGACCAGATATCCGCCACGCAGTCGTACCCGATCTCCTGTATTACTTCGGGAGCCATCCAGAATGGAGTTCCTATTACTGTGTTGCGCTTTGCCATTGTGTCCTGGAATTTGGAGACGAAAGAAGTTATTTAGAGATGATAGGTCGTCGGCGAATTACTGCCCAAAATAAGGAGGAAAGACATTTGGAATGAAAAGCTTTTTAAATATTTGCCGAAATGTTTCTGGACCAACGAATTGTTCTGAATATCAGATGTATTTTTGTGCCCGGTCTCTGGTAAACTAGCGTTTTGCAAGCTTTATAAATATTCATTCATGATAGTGTCCAATCAAGCCTTGATGTTCAATACAAACATTCGTCTCACCGTCAACTGTCCGGCTACACCGAAATCCGCCAACTTCGCGTGTCCCTCAGTGTTCAGCAATATGTTCCCTGCCTTGATGTCCCTGTGTATCTTCCGCCGCCTGTGCAGGTACTCCAGGCCCTTCAGCGTGTCGCACAGAATCGTGGCTATCTCATCCTCTGACAACGTCTTCTTGCGAAGCCTCATTATGTCTGATACGGAACCAGCGCCGCAGTATTCCATTACGATCTGGAATTTTTATGTTATGGAGTGATGTTTTCGAGATGGTGAAAGTATGCGGTGAAATGAAAATGCGTGATAAGTGCAAAAAAAAATATAAAGAGTTCTTAGTCTGTCAAGTGTGCTGTTATTTTTTTGAGTTTCTATATCACTTCTGGTTAAAACAATACTGCAAGAAAGCTGCAAAGTAAACTTTAAAAAATGCGCTAGCTACAGCCTTGAAATTTTGCAAATGAGAAGTCTGTCTGACGCCTGTCTGCCGTCCAATTAACGGTGACACTTGATGAATAGTTTTCGTTAATAGAAGCCACGACAGTTTCCCCAAGTAAAGAAAATTAATGTCCCGCTAGGTATTTTATTAATATAATGGAGCTAGGGGTATGAATGCGGAGATGGTATGTAGGATGAAATTCGTTTATTGATTCCTTATACTAGTAAGTACTTTTGAAATATAAATTTCTTAAAGTATGACCTGTGATTTAGAAAACTTAACGGACGTTATAGATCGATTAATTCACCAAGATATTTGATATTTGATCTGGCCAGCTTATTTAGAAACACGGAAACCCTAGCTTTTACGCCAGCCTTCCACTGAGCGAAAATACCCTTATCAATCTTCTAGGACATAGACTCTATTATTAACAAGATTTAGCAAATAAATTAAAAGAAAAACAAACAAACATACAATCAACAAACGTCCGTTGTGTCCACTTACTAAACAAATTGTGACCTCTGATTGCCTCACCCATAGGTCTGTGTTCTTGAAGTAACTGCCGTAATACTTGACGACGTAGGGGCTGTCACACTGCTGCATGATGGAGATCTCCTTGATGATCTCCTGGAGGTCTGTGTCGACAGGCACCTGCTTTATCGCCAGGACCTGCCCGCTTTCTTTGTGTAACGCCTGGAAGAAAATTGATTCAAGTTGATAGTGTTTTTCCAAATTGGGCAGAAGTGTGCACTAACTTTGTGAATAAGGTTTATTTTGCGCAATGAAAAAGTAAATAGAAAACTAGTAATCTATCTTAAAGAAGTATACAATAGCCTATTTTGTATTTCTTCGGGTATTGCTACTTTAGGAGTAACCGAGGGGATTCCGGCGTAGTTCTGGACGCTTTGTGGTTACTAATGAGCGTTCTACTAATTTTGTTAAAGGTCCTTTACCTATTAGGTGCTATTAGTCGACGTCGTGAAGAGCTTTAAGCAACGCCCGGGAAGACAATAAAATGTAATAGATTAGCATTTACTAACTTAATGCTGCATGTTTTGGTTGTAAATGAAAAACCCAGAAAATAAACTCACACATTTCTCGATAACTTATTTCGAATTAATCACAATTTTACATATTAATACTTGAATGTGTAATGTGGATTTTTAATATTACTCAATAAGGAATATTTAAAGCTTTAGTTAATTTTCGTGGCTTCGGTCATTGTTGCATACACATAGAAAGTGCACTGCTACGGTTTCTTGAACACTTGACATGCCCTTATTATAACTACTTAGTAATAGGATTAGTTGAATGATCTCTTACTTTATAACTACTACTATAGAATTATGTCTAAATTCCTGGTGTACTTAGCTAGAAGATTAACTGTCTCCTTGTAATTAACTTTTGAATAGTTTAACGGGAACCACTATCTAATTTGTGTAGTTTCAAACGTATTTCAAGAAACTTTTATTAGTTTCTGGGCTAAATCGTTCTTTGTCAGAACCTCTTTTAAGTTTAATTAAATATCTTTTTTTCTTGATAAGTTAGTAGGTACCTTTTTATAGAAATGTGGTAGGTTTGTCATTCCAAGACAGAATTATGGAGCTGACGTGTCTACGGTTTGATATTGCCACATGTTACCTCGCTGCCAGGATTTTTTAAATACAGAAAAGATATGTCAATGGTCACCTTGTAGACGCTGCCATATGAGCCCTCGCCGAGCTTGCATATGATGTCGAACACCTCCTCTGGCTGCCGCGTCAAGCTCTCCTCGGAGAGCTTCTTTAACTCGCTGAAACAAACAGACACAATATGATTAATATGAATAAAAAGGGAAGGGATTTATTCCTCTTTAACCGTTTTTCTAAATGTTGAAGAAGATATGTAGGTTGCTTACTTCGATGACTTCAAACATTACAACCTACACGATATGTACACAAATACATATTGAGGGCAAAGTTCAAAAATATCAGAGACAGCATCGACAAATTATTACCAGTTTGATTACTCATATCTTTATTGAGTTCCTCACTTATCAATACGTGTGACACAAGTTAATAACTATATAAAAACTATTGTGGCGACAGAATCGACGCGGAGTTAACGAACTTTTATCAAATATGGGTGTGACCCCTCCCACGTTGGTGGAGTTCTCCCTAAAACTATTACGTAGAATATTTCATGAGTTACATTTCGTAGAAGGGTATTAACTAACAGATATGGTTTGTGTTTGAAAATGTTAGTCAATATCGGTGCTGTTAAGTTAGAAGGAAATTATTTACTTCCTAAAAGTGAGGTACTAAGGGATACATTGAAATAGAACGACAATAAGCAAAGGAAGGAAGGAAACCTATTCCAAATATTACTGAAAGAATGGCTTTATAAATAGAAATAGATGAATATTTCAGCATTGACGGCTCATAAACAAGAAGAAACGCTTCAGAACGTAAAATATCTCGTAGAAGAAATACTAAAACAAGATCTTCAGACGGAAATAGTCAGTTTATTCAATATTTAAAGGTCAAGAGACCGTCACAGATATTTTGCCCTGTAATAGTCGGCCGAGAATAGGTTTCCCGAGAATTCCGTTTCGCATCCAAGTGGGCTCTAGGCTCTAGGTAATATAAATACTAGAATATAATATTTCTACAGACCAGAAGTCTTATTCAGTTACATAAGAGAACTATATGAAGTAGAAAGGTTTCATTCTATACCACAGTTTCTGTAACCCTACCGAAAGAACATTTAATGATGATTTAATTAATATCATAGTTAGCTCGTGTACTATCTGAACCATGACTGTATAAGCGGACACGTTACTATAAATATTTTTACATACATGACATCATGTTTATTAAATGATCATTCAGAAAATCATCAGTGCAATGGCATGATTTCAAACAAACAAGTAGTTTATTTAGTTTATAATTATTCATCTGATACAGAGTTATTCTTAACGATCTAAAAACATCATTAGCAAATGACACAAAATACACATTTATAATCCTTTTGGTTCCGTTGCAAGCCTAACCTTAACCAGCCTAACTACGGCAGACGTGAATGACCACATGTCAGCATTTAACTTATAAACCGCAGGGTATTCATGAAGGTTCTAAGACACGACTTATTTTCCTGGAAAAGACAATCGATATAACACACCTTCCACCCGAAAACGACCCAAAGTCATTAAAACAAAACCCGCGACATGCAACCCACGCTAATTATAATGCATTGCGAAGATTTATAGGTCTACACTGGCATTCCCGCTTTATGACGCGACTGAATATTGCCAACACCTGGAGCAGTGTCGTACAAAAATATAAGTAACTTGGTCATAAACATATGGAGCAATAATGCCGATGGTCAGGTACTTCACAAGCTTCCTAGAATTGAACAAATCATCGGTTTAGTCACAAAACATGAATGGTTTCCCTCAGAGTTTGTATACGATTTATTAAAGAATGTGAAAATTTGCTTGGATCCAATTATTCCAGCAGGCTAAAATAAAGGTGAAAGTACTAGTTATTTCAGATCCGCATCGCAAATAACTTGACTTTTCGACTTCGTAGAACGCGTGTATTTGGAACAAGGTGTTGTTAACTCAATTAGCTCATTGATTTGAGTTACGTTAATAAAGTAGCAGTAGTAAGAAGAGCAGTGAAAATCAGCAGCGTCGACAAAAATACAAACTAAATCACTTCAAGTATGCAACGTTGTAAAGGGTTCAAAACGTAATAACTATTTCAGAAACGTAAAGTTACACCCTGTCCCGTTTTATACATTTTCTGGTAACACATCCAGGACATCGTATAACAACAAACACGGGAAGTGCCACGACGTAACATGAATAAGTATGCCAAGCATTTACTACGGTGAGTAAGTAACACCTGATTAACTATATCCGCCTACCCCATATGCGAATACAATCGAGGCAGTTCTCACTACCAGCCTGCTTTGCATATCCTAAGATATTCCGTTTAGCTACGCCTATAACACGACCTTCGTAGTCGTTGTTACATTAACTTAGCTCGAAGCTGAGCACGGATAAAACTGGTATGATTGCCTAAATCAAGGGAGATAATCGAAGTATTGATCATTCTAGAAACTCCATATTCAGACACTGGAAGGGAAACAGTGCTATTAGGAGTCTAAAGGCACTCGAATACGAATGAAAGATCTTCAATAAATTACTCAACCATATTTTCAGAGTTAGGTATAAGAAAAACTTTGTTTACCAATTTTCCTACCCAATAACATAACCACAAGTCACTGAAATATCCTACATTACAAATTAGATAGCTTATAAATTCTGTATAATTACGCGTGTGCGAATGCTAACATTAGAATTGAGGAAAGTATTGAAACATGGATACCGGCCAAATACCTGAGTTCAGTGGCGAAACGAGGGTAAGCCCTGTTACACTGGTATTTTCATTTCTTCCTACATTTTGTGTTGATTACATTTTCTGTTCGAATACATTCCTTTCTACTTTATTGTCCCTTCTCCTTAGATTTTCTTTCTCGAATACACTTGTGTTCTTTGTTTTTGGTCATAAGTTACAATTTATCCTTCGATTGAGTATGAATTCCAGACTTCAAATTATTAAGAGCATCAACGATTACTTCCTATCTATCTATATTTTATGCCACCATCAAGTTCTTAATATCTTCATTAGTATTATAATGGGAACGTAACCCTATCTGCAGTTAATTTACACAATCCGAATCAACATCAGTCAATCACACTCACGCCACTCACAATATTTATACAGATGTACAAATAATGAATGTAAATAAATTCCTGGCAATGATTGATTACGACTTATCGGAACGAATAGACCTATTGAATGGAACAAGGATTACAACAGACTAAGAATAATGGGTAACAATTAATTTGGTAGAAAAGCCTGATCTTGCAGTTGTATTATGTCATTCCCGTATATTACAGGCTATTACAAAAACTGTACAAGCTATCAACGACTGGCAAGGTATCCACAATAATCAATTTATATATTCCTAGTAATAACAAGCCGTTTTCTTTTATGATGCGATTGGAGATAAAATGGCAATAACATGAAAATTCATGCATAATAAGCATGCAAAACGGAGCTGACACTAATCTGGATAAAGGAAGGTAGGCAGGCATGTTTTGCTTTCTCCTCTTAAAAGAACTTCTGCAATACTTCAAAAGTAAACCATGAGTGGTTGCTTTAGAATAGAAACCAGTTTGGTACTATTCATAAAAAAATTATATCAACCCAAAACCGGAAGACTCCTTGGGAATACATTTGGTTACATTAAACAAGGATATTTTCTGATTGACATGAGAATCACCATAAGGACTGTTAGAAAGAAGGTCAAATCTTACCTAACTTTGCAATGGAAAAACAAAAGGAGATGAATCAACGATTACTCTTTGTTCCATTGTTCTCAATTAACAATATTGAATCAGTAGTAGGTAAGTTAAGGCATCCGTATCGTACGTGTGATATTAAAAATTGCCCACAGTTCGCTTAAGGAAAACAGGTTTCGAAGCCCGGACCTATTCGCAAGGGAGCGGTGATTCATGCAAATATTATTTTCTCTTATATGCAACAAGGCGAAAATGAGTACACAATGCCGAGAATTTGATCAAAATAACGATCTATTTACGTACAAACACTGTGCAGACTTAGTATTCCAAGTAACGCACTTAATTGTCAGAGTAATCTCGAGGCTCTTCATTTTCGAGAACGAACAATAGTGCGAGATAAAACCCTTATCCTGGTACACAGGTATTTGTAAAGAGTGCCTATATTAGAATAACCTGTAATGGAAGGTGACATAAGAAGGAAATTCTAGGTAGACACATAACTCGCTATCACCCTCCGTGATGCACCTGCATAAGCTTCTGTTACAACATTTTGAAATGTAGCGAACAATGGATCCATGCATCAATCTTATGCATCAAGTAAGTAAGCAGAGAAACTTTGCGACTACATACAGTTGGCTAAATCTGTAAGAACATGCAAGCCAAGTCAAGGAATGTTATTGTACGGGGACGTAGAATGGTTGCAATGTTTATTTTTGATTCCAATAATAAGCTTGAAAGGAGCAAACCGGGTAGACTGTGTGGTGCTTGCCGATCTGATGTACACACAATTGTTCGATCATACATTATGAATTTCGTGCTTTTTGAACAATAACAACAGTGCTCCTACGATTGCAAAACTATACGGCAGTCAAAATCTGTGACGGAAACTGTCAATAGCTTATAGATTTTACCACATGGAAAAAAAGTTGGCACCGCTTTTGCGGTTCATATAGTATCGCTATAGTTAGTGTACACGTAATTCATGTTTCTGGACAGCAACAGGTATTTTCCGGGTGATATAGTGCGTGTTATTTGTGCATTTGTAACAGCCTTCACGCAAGACAGCATAGATTTCAGGGCAAAGTATTCATATTTTGCTTAATTTTTCGTTTGTTGCAACCCAGATACTCACCCCTGGGGGCGTTGCATGTCATTGGCGCTCATTCTGTCGGCGCGTCGTTTCTTACAGGTGTTGCAGTTTAGAGTGGGGGCTCCCCCCTCCCATACACCGCTCTTCCAAAACACCAGTCTACCCTCACTATCCATGAGGGGCTTGCATCTTTACCGCGATCGAAGCATGCTTGCAAGTTCCTTAAAACCTCTGCCACTTCCACTTCACCTTATTTTCACTATCACACTTGCTAAATACCGGTAGCAATGGAATCCATAAATTTTAATGCATTTGCTATGTTATCGTGTTTACGGAACCCAGATGTGCACACTTTTCTCTTCGTAAAACACATCGATACAAAAACAAAACCGAAACTTTGTTTATCGTGTAAACAGTCACCACGTTTCTAACTATAAAATGGGGTTACGGCACATGTGGTGTACACTAGATAGAGTTATCTTTTGAAATTGATCGCTGTTTAGACTCGGAACATCGGGAGTAACTAAAACTTTAGTCCATTAAACTTGAGCTTTCAACGATGAATCTCGAGCCAAGTACACTCACTTCCCACAATTTACGTAACCATCCAAGTCCACGGCAATCATCCAAAAGCGATCAACAAGATTTAGTCCCGAAATAAACACACGTATCCTTTTCAGGCTAAAACCGGCAAGAGGCGGGCGACAACGCGTCTGTCCTCTGCGACAGCTTTTATGTGACTGCTTATGATGTTCCACAACAAGCCAGCGCTCCAAGTTCAACTGATCCCGCACCAAGCGGTCAGACGGGACTTCATGTAGTAATCTGGATTTTGCAAGAATCCTATTCGCTTAGACCTTCTATGGTAAAAATACAGAAACAAACAGAGGCTTTATCAGTTTACTGTTTAACAGTAAACTTTTAATTAGCAGTTTGTAACAATCGGGTTAACGAACGAGGCGCTCGCTAATTTGGAACGGACCATTCAGAGATTATTCATCAATCGAACATGCAGGAATGATTCAGCGATCCAACAAAATGCCAAATAGAAGCATAGAATGTTCTTGAAATATGTGCTCTTGTTAAAACATTAAGAGAACACATAAATCACATCGCAACATAAAGTTTTTTAAGGTGATGTCGCATTTGGTGGACGGGCCGGAGTCGGCCGGGTGGGCGGCTCTAGATAAATAAAACCGCGTGTTGGTCTGTCTATAAATAATACGCAGATCCTGCTCGTTACATCGACACTGTGACCTTTTTATTGGTATACAGTTAACGTTCATTAGTCAGAATTACTGTAACGTGTACTGTTGTTATTATTACTGTATGTAATTCTCTCATCCGTCTTCCTCCTTCGCTCTACATAATAATAGAGTCCCGCGTTGGTTTGTTGCTTTATAATGAGCGGTATATTTACTAAGTTCTTGAAACTTTGTTTATCTTCTTGATATTCTATCTGTTACTTCCTGCATAACATCTGCGTCTTGGCTAGATGAATCTTAAAACTTTTAAAAAGACGTCATTATTTTGCTAGACTCGGATGCCGTACTCATATAGTGAATGTCATAGGTAAAAGATTCTTTTGAAACATGGAAGTGAAACTCCTCAAAAATAGCACAAAATATTTGTTTTGCTCTAATTGTAATTTGAAGAGGTTCTGCATGAAAGAGTTTATACTTATTCTAAGAAGTCACCGCATACCGCTTCATGTTTGACACATTTTAGTTTCCGTTTGTGTTATTTTTGCGTTCGCAATTCATCGTGCAATGAACTGGGTGAAGACAGACTGTCTGCCGATACAGCGCCTATTACAAGCAATCGTGCTGCGGCCATGAGCTTTTTATTAATTTAATGCCTTCACATCTATGGCATTGCGATGTTTATTGCAGTTAACTGACACAATCAAACGGTAGCAGTTTTATTGTTATTATGGCCAAGATATCCATACAGACGATATCCGCAAAGACATGGGTTGCATGTAAAAAGAGCACTCACTTTCTCGTTGAAACGAGACAGGTCAGCCAAGATCGACGACCCAGAAACTGAACAAATAAAGCCGTTCATAATCCCGCTTTTCGATATACCCCCACGCGATCCGCCAGCTATTCGCACGTGAACCAGTTTTGCAAGCGAACCAGTTAAATAAACGTTTTAATGTATTTGATGAATGCTTCGTTCAGTACTGTTTGGATGAAGTAGATTATCATTCCTGAAATACAAAGTTTAAGTAATAATTTATAAATCTAATTACTGCAGTAATGAATTAAACTTTTCGGCTGTGGGAAAGTAGCGGTACAGTACTTAATACCTGTATCATTTTCTGCTACTGTTTGAACGTAAACAAGGCAATGGCATCGTCGTCAGATTTTTTCCCCTTAACGTACCTATTCGGATTCGTAATCTACTTCTCTAAAATATTCGTTTCCAATGACTCTAAAATGACGAATTAGGTGTCCTAAGGAAGTTAGACTATACTTTGAACCTTTGACCCAAAAAACTTGCTTTACCTACTAACGAATCGAATAAACCTCGTAACAATGGCGAGCAATGTAGGCTATGCAGACGCCAATGGCCGGTGACTCAGTGCAACAGCCTGCCCAATAACAATACGCCGCTTCATTAATAATGCAGATACCTGTGCGTAATAGCTCAACTATCGGACATAAAAACAGGGGTTTTAATTTACCACCAATCGATATTCAGTCATATGGAGTTCCACGCCTTTTGCGGCACAGATAATAATGCATGAAGTCAGCAATGCAAGTCTGGCGCTTACGATAAGGGATCATTTATCAGACAGTGCAAATAAAATACTCATGCATTTATCAGCGACAGTTTGCCTTGGCATTGGGAATGAACGATTTCGATACAAGCAGGATTCAAAAGGTAACATTACACCGCAATAAGTACATAATTACTGTTCAGGGAAAAAATGTTGAAGTCACCATTTACCAGTTGGGAAATATACAGTGTCCAACGAACTCATCATTGTATTGAGGAAATAACTTAATTAAAACAATTTTTAAAATTAGAGACTTGTTTTAACTGAGGTCTAAAAAATACGTAGGTTGATATTTCTTGCACAAAAACTGAAGACAATGGCGATGACACGCAGGTTCCCGCGGCGGAATTCACAAGCCTTATTCCGAAACCTTGCTCAATATTCAGAAATTAAACAAGAAATTCGGTACACAGCAGCCCTGCAGTACGAAATAAACTTTAATCTTTATTCTGCTTGTTAGTTGAAACGATCTGCAAAGCTCACGGCAGCGTGTAATGTGATTATTTCAATTACCACTCGTTTGCCTGAATTCCGACCGTTTCAATTTGTTAATTCTATAAAGTTTTCGACATTTACAATCTCGCTAGGATTTAAAGTTTAGCTCTCTTTCAATATTTAAAGGATTCAGACAAGAGCTGTCGTCATTAGCTTAATTTGTTTCAATTTGCTACTTCCTGCATACTCTTTGATAAAACTATACAAAAGAACTATTGAAGCCCCCTATTCTGTCTGCACTGATTCATTAACTAAAGTACGTACACTAGCTACAAATGCTTTCAATGGGGTCTGCATACTTTCAAATGAGTATTTCATACGGCAGAATAGTCCTGTCAGCAGCCGGTGGGTTTAGCGACCCCGAACCAAGCAAAATCGAAGCGAAGCCTTTCCGACTCATTCATCGCACAAAATAAAAACAAAACGAACAACCAGTGTATTAAACTCCATATTTATTGTTATTGCAAAAACTGGTCCCGAGTGTAAGCAGAGAAAGTATCTCATTAGCAATACCTGCATACCTTACGTATAGTCGTATTTTTAATTAGACGAAGCAAATTGACAGTAGCTAATGTCACTTTGTAAAATAATATTGCCACATTTAAAGTAATAGTGATGCGTTCAGTTCTCGTTCAACCAGATGAATGAACAATGAATGAGTGTGAATGGTTAATCATTTCAAACTATAAAAGAATATTATTTATATTTTAAAATAAAATTGTATAAAAGTGCTCTGATATAAAATAGTAGTAGCATGACAACACCGACCAACGCCGCGCGCGTCGGTCGCCATTTTGTTTGTAATTTATTCTG
>NWSH02000517.1:16281238-16300578 GCA_002382865.2 Heliothis virescens
CTGCAACAGATAACAGCTGAAAAATGGAGTAGCTGCTTGTGTCATGTAATTAAAGAAGAAGACAAAACGTATGGTTTCGACAGCTTTGCTAATGCTTCAGACAGATTTATAATTAATTAATGTTACTAAATGCGATAGTGATAATGTATTATCCGATGATGAATAAAAACATATTATGTAATAAGTGATTTTTTTTTTCATTTCCTACCTATAATTGTTATTGTTATATTTTATAAATCTATGCTTTCAACTAAGATGAAAATAGGAGAGTCTTACTAGTTTCCTCGCCATATTGTCCTTGATAATATAGGTATGTACATACATATTATAGGAACACAGTCGTCGAAAACTCGTTAGTATTATACAAAGCATGACTAAAATTCGAACCCCGTACCCGATATCGGCAGTTTGACACACTAACTATTCACTAGATAATCGAGGCAATTTCATGAACCCCGGAGTTTTTTCATTCATTCACTTTGTCACAACACTATTTTTATTTCATCAAAAACTGACAACATCGGAAACGTCAAATTACTTCGTCTAATTAAAAATACGACTTTAGGTGCAGTTGCATTAATGTTGTTTAGTTTGCTGCAGTTGCATGAGGTGAGGAGTTTTATATTCAATCAAGAAATATTTCCGTTGTATTGCGAGGATGTGTTCGCCTACTGGAATGACGGCGTCAGAGTCTAATCGGCGTGATTGGAGTCCTCCTCGCCTTTTATAGCCGCTCGCGCATTCCGCCACTTACGGACTCAATCGGGGAAGCTAAAATGGGCCAAGATCTACTGCATTTGATTGAAAGTTTATTGCATCTTAATCATTTTTTTATCCCCAAAATTATTATAGGAAAGACTATATTTATACGTTGATTTCGTCCGCAAATCACGAAATGTGGAACAAGTGAGCTTATTCCTACATGACCTAAAATTTTTAGCTAAGTATGTAATGTATCACTGCCTATCCCTATAGTGAATAGGGTGATATTCATATTGAAGGACTTCGCCAGTTGTCCGTATCGACGGAAATGCGTCTGTCGGTATGTGCTGATAAAACCCATAGCCTATGTCCTTTTCCCTGTGTAGCTGTGATACATGAATTATCATCATTTCATTTAAATGGATTTCAAAATTGGAATTTTCGATAAAGGAGGTATTATTAATAGCGTCACATAAACATATGCATAGTTTTAGTTTGTTATGTTCCAAAACAAACAAAACATACACTTTACAGTTTAGTTCAGGTACAAAGAGTGAGTTGGTTATGACAAGTACTTATGTATTGATACAACAAACAATTAAATATTTCACATCACATAACCAAGAAGGCCCAGTGAAAAAATAATGGGCTACCGCACCATTGTTTAAGAGTCCCTTACAATATGAATCAATTTCACAGTAAGTCTGATGAAGTCATTGCTATTGATATTGCTTAACCATTCAACTGTTGCAGGGTAATGTAACTCCTAGAATTACTTCACGGCTTAGATTACATTAAGAAATAATGTAGGTGAAAAGTGTATGTATCAAACCTCACTTGATGTGCTATACAAACTCCTTGGTACCAAAAGAGGATTGAAAACTTTTTTTACCAGGTAACAATTTAATTGTCATTATCCGATCTGACAACTTCATGTCACTAACATTTTCAAATACAGAGATTCTTCATTTTATCAAAATTGAATCTCCCATGTTAGGCACTTTTTTGATATGTTTTATTTTGATAACCTAATTATTGAAACAATATCTTGTGAAGTCCTGGAGTTAATCATTGAAGTGTGAGAGGGAGGCAGTTGTACACTCAATACTGTAGTGGTAGTGAAAACCTGGCTTCCTGAAAGGGTCCAATGATTAACGAAGGTGTGCATGAAGACTTTAAAACGTATAACAATCCTCTCTTGTCTAAACGTAACATAGAATTAGCTTGCTACCCTAGACTTGTAAACAATAACACATAACATTCAAAAACACACTGGATTATGATAGGACAAGAATTTTCATTAGAGTGGGTGTAGATAGCAGGCTACTGATATTTCTGGAGTTCCCATCTACATACAGGCAAATTATTGATTTTTGTGCAGTGTCATTATTAGTTCCTACTGATAACCCTAGATTTATTTAAACAATTTAGATATACCGTACACGATAAGTGACTTTAGCTTTAAAATAATCAGGACTGGAAAAATTATAGTTAATTATTTTTTCTTTCAAAAAATTGGGAAAATTCAAATATTAAGTATTATCAAGTACATAATTAAAATTATCTTTTGTGTTCAACTGCCGAAAGAATTAGAAATATTATTTAAATTCATTACGTGATATAACTCCTGCAAACTTTTTTATTTTACCGATTTTCAAGTGTGATGAAGAAGGATATCGCTATCGGCAAAGCCAACGCGGCATTTTTAATTGCAGTTACATAATTTCTATAAAGATATTCCGATAAATGCATAAATCAGTATAAATATGAACTAAAAGCTTGCATTCCTACAGCTAAGAAAGAAGTAATCTTACCTCTTCGACGACATTTCCGTCATTTTGCTTTATCACTTATTGAAATCAACAACAGGATACACAAAGAAAAACGTTCATTATACTTGTATTAACACTCGACGGTACTGTTTCGGTACATTTTCTACAGAATGGTGACAAATTGCCCTAAATATTGTATTTTTGTACAGAAATAAATACGCAAGCACTGCACATGCACCGCTTGAATTTTTTTACTGCGACGGGCATAGATAAAAAAAATGTTGCTGTCAATTTCATAGAAAACATTCCAGCCTACGCTATAAACATATCACTTCAGTGTCTGATAATGAAATTGTTTTTCAAAACTATTAGGCTAGTATTAAAAATATAGTCTTTGACATTCAGCAATAATAAGAAATATTAGAATGTTTAGTTAAAATGAAAAACGTAGTAAATAATACAAAAGCGTTTGAATAAAAAATACGTGCTCTGAAAGAAGATTTTCTGAAATAGCTGCGTGTATAGAAACGCTCTTCTCGCATCGTTGCTATGGTAATCCAGTTGATAACAAACCCATGGCCAATCAATGGCTGTTTTCAAAATTCCTGTGTGTTTACTGTCAAACTGTCAAGTTGTAATGCAACCGTAAATGTGGGTTATTTATTGATCAAACCTTTGTTGTTAATCGTCTGATAAATGTAAGAGTACACTGTGTGTTGCGGGCAAGCTCGAGCGAAATGTTCAAAAACACATTTCAGTCTGGTTTCCTATCCATTCTTTACAGTATAGGGAGCAAACCTTTACAAATTTGGGACAAAAAGGTGCGAAATGGGCACATAAAAAGGATCACGGACAACGACATACAAAGTCTAGTGCTAGAAATAGTTGGCACCAATGTTAGCACTACGTATATTACGTGTCCCGCTGATCCTAAAAAGACGCTTGGAATCAAGCTGCCTTTTCTGGTTATGATAATAAAGAACCTGAAGAAGTACTTCACTTTCGAGGTCCAGGTGAGCATAGCATTACTTTTCCGGCTTATTACCATATGTATTTTTCTATCAAATCAAGAGAACAAAACCTAACCTGTTTTATAACCTCAAACACTTGTGATTACAGGTTTTGGATGATAAGAATGTACGTCGAAGGTTCAGAGCAAGCAATTATCAATCTACGACTCGGGTGAAGCCCTTCATTTGTACCATGCCTATGCGTCTTGATGAAGGTTGGAATCAAATTCAGTTTAATCTGGCAGATTTTACTCGGAGAGCTTATGGAACAAACTATGTAGAAACTCTCAGAGTACAAATACATGCAAACTGCAGGATCAGAAGAGTATACTTCTCTGATAGACTGTATTCAGAAGATGAACTTCCAGCTGAGTTTAAGTTATTCCTACCAATACAAAATAAGACCAAAACCGCTGTAACATCATAAAATTTTATCAGTGTAAACAAACTTGTAATGTCTTTAACTTAGTAAATGTATTTATAAGTCTATTTCTTATTTGTTTTATAATAATATATTTAATGTACAATCTACAACCCCACTGTTTTTATAATGTTATTCTGTTGTATATGAATAATTAAATATTCAATAAAGACGCACAAAGATGCTTAATGTTTTTAATCATGATAGGGTTCACACAAACTAACTAATCATATTTCACAGCACTCAGATTCAAAATCATAATTGTATCAGTAGTTCTGGAAATAATATATTCATACAAGCAGACATATACTTTCCATGGGTTTTATAAGAGTATCTCAATAAAACTTTTACTGATAAGTACAACGCAGTAATCCAAAAATCAATAAATAGGTAGCTAACGATCGCATGTTAGATAACATTCAGTTGCATAGAAGGGGATTTGGGTCACATAAAAATTACCAATCAATAGCTCAGTTTAGTATCTATAGCTAAAGATAATGATTTAGGAACAAGTATCACGTTTGTATACTCTAAAGATCACGTTCCTTGATCAGTCTGGCCTGGCCTACTCAGGAAAGTCTGAGTGAGAGGGTCTAGTAGACAGCATACCACTTTACATGTTCCTGTGAAAGCTTTGAAAAAAGTAACTAGTTAGAGTCTTGTTTCAACAATGAAGCAAGGAATTTACAACCTCAACGTCTTTCTTTTGTAACAATCGAATATATAAATAAATGAATCGGGCAGGCTTTTAAACGTTTGTAAAGGTTTACCATAATCAACTATTATTTTTAGTCGAACAACAGACATCACTAAGGATGACGTTTCTTATCGTTTAGTTTGACAGCGTTATCAGTAACAGTGGCACATCACTATTAAAAAATGGCGATGATTGCTGACATCGGTAGATTATTTTTACCAATAATTTTACTAATAATAAGTACAAAATGTAGTGCAAATGATATTCTAGGATGCGGCGGATTTGTGAAAAGTCACGTTCCATTGGATTTCTCTAAAATAGAAATAGGATTGTAAGTTAACCTAACATTTTAACTAATTAGATTTTACCATCAATACTTCTATGTTTAACTTAAAACTCTTATTGGAACTATCATTTAATTACTGTAATTACTCAACCTTCATGTGGATGTTAACATTTCATTCATAAATCGTTTTATATAGGTATACGAAAGAAGGCAGTTTGAAGGAGAAAACTGAATGTGCTCCTACTAACGGCTATTACTTCCTGCCGCTGTACGAGAAAGGCGAATATGTGTTAAAAGTCCATCCCCCAGCCGGGTGGAGCTTTGAGCCGTCTGAGGTGAACTTATCAGTAGATGGAGTCACAGACCAGTGTTCCTCTGGTCAGGACGTGAACTTCGCATTCAATGGGTTCGGCATAGCAGGCCGAGTGATCACCGCGGGACAGAAGCAAGGGCCTAGCGGCATAGCCATCCAACTAGTGGATGATAAAGGACAAGTGCGCAACACTGTGACTTCAGTTGGTGGGGACTTCCATTTTACACCAGTGATCCCTGGAAAGTATACAGTGAAAGCTTCTCATCCTAAGTAAGTATAAACATAAAATGTGTTAAAATGCTAATTTGCCATGTCATACTTTATGAAGCCTATAGTGAAGCCAAATGATATCTAAGTATTAGTAATTGTCTTGACCTACTTTGCAATAACAATGACTTAATCTTTTCCTTAACAAGTATATCAATAAACCAGCATACAATTTTCTCCAGGTGGAAGTTAGACCCAGCTCAGGCCGTAGTACAAGTGAAGGAGGGTAACACTGCACTGCCATCAGGTGTGATTGTAGTTAAAGGCTATGATGTGTCAGGGTCAGTCACATCATTTGGCAGTCCCATTGGAGGAATCTATGTGTTGCTGTATTCCAAGGAAGTATGTAGAAGAACATTATATTACTTTGACAGTTCTGAATATTGTGGAAATTGACTAGGAACCATAAAGTAATGTTTTTTGAATATTTTAGGAAAGTCCTAAATTCCGAGTGGAAGGCTGCAATACGGCTCTCCTACAAGGAGTACCAGATGCTCCTATCTGCCATTCCATCACCAATGCTAATGGAGAGTTCAACTTTGGCCTGGTGCCAGCTGGGGAGTACAAACTCCTGGCTCTGTCCACTCCACCTGGCCAGGTGACTGTCAGCTACAATGTGAGGCCGGAAGCTGTGCCCTTCACTGTTAGACATGACAGCCTATTCATTAAACATGCCTTTGAGGTGAGTATTTTCTTTATTAACTTTCAGATATGGACTATCAAGAAGCTCTTTTTACTCATCATTTTTTACTTCCACAGGTAACAGGGTTTACAGTAGTGGGAACAGTGGTAAAGTCAGTAGGTGGGCCGGGCCTGGCCGGTGCTCAGGTCTTGCTGGATGGCACACCCATTGGCAAGTCTGATGCAGCTGGCAAGTTCACTCTCCCCAACCTTCAGCCTTCTACTTATACCATTGGATTCCAACATGGTAAGAATCTACAATTGCTTAATTTTTTTTATTAGATATTGAATTGTGCACTTCAAAGACATCATGTAGTAAAAGTAAAAGGGTCATAATGAGAATAATGGTTAATCGAATTTTTTATCGCCATAAAAGCTGGATATAAAAGTTTTGGTAGTTAATTTTCTCAACTGATTAAATAAGAAATTTCAGAAGTGGTAGGACTGGACAGGAGTTTTGGAAGTCTTGAAAAGTTTTGCAGGTGTAATATATTTTCTATGTATATGTAACATTTGCCTTTTCTTCCAGAACAATGCGAATTCGACGACATCCAATTGGTAGTATCTCCGACGGGTCCGCGAAGTGCCCCCTCCGCCCGCGCGTCCCGCTGGCGCGTGTGCGGCGCCGTGAGCCCGGCGGCCGGCCGCCACGTGCTGCTGACGTCGCAGGCCGGCGCCGTGACGCGCGTGCCCGGCGCCGTGACGCGCGTGCCCGGCGCCGCACAGGGCACGTGGTGCACGTTCCTGGCGCCCGGCGTCTATACTGCCAAGGTTGATGTGTCCGAGCAGGAGCAGAGGGAGGGCTTGCAGTAAGTACCTCTATACTTTATGACCCATTTACAATTCTCGTACAGTACATAATCGTTCCAAAGCATTTCAATCATTATCCTTCATTTCACAGGTACTACCCTCTGACCCAGAAGGTGTCGGTAGGCAACGCGGCAGTGGAGGGCGTGACGTTCTCCCAGCTGAAGAGTGTAGTGAGCGGGCGCGTGCGGTGCGGGCTGGCGGCCGCCTGCGCCGCCGTGCCCGTCACGCTGCGCCCGCTCTCGCCCGACGGCGGGTACGTGGGGCAGCCCATGACTACTGTCGCTAAAGGTATGTAGAGTGTAGTGAGCGGGCGCGTGCGGTGCGGGCTGGCGGCCGCCTGCGCCGCCGTGCCCGTCACGCTGCGCCCGCTCTCGCCCGACGGCGGGTACGTGGGGCAGCCCATGACTACTGTCGCTAAAGGTATGTAGAGTGTAGTGAGCGGGCGCGTGCGGTGCGGGCTGGCGGCCGCCTGCGCCGCCGTGCCCGTCACGCTGCGCCCGCTCTCGCCCGACGGCGGGTACGTGGGGCAGCCCATGACTACTGTCGCTAAAGGTATGTAGAGTGTAGTGAGCGGGCGCGTGCGGTGCGGGCTGGCGGCCGCCTGCGCCGCCGTGCCCGTCACGCTGCGCCCGCTCTCGCCCGACGGCGGGTACGTGGGGCAGCCCATGACTACTGTCGCTAAAGGTATGTAGAGTGTAGTGAGCGGGCGCGTGCGGTGCGGGCTGGCGGCCGCCTGCGCCGCCGTGCCCGTCACGCTGCGCCCGCTCTCGCCCGACGGCGGGTACGTGGGGCAGCCCATGACTACTGTCGCTAAAGGTATGTAGAGTGTAGTGAGCGGGCGCGTGCGGTGCGGGCTGGCGGCCGCCTGCGCCGCCGTGCCCGTCACGCTGCGCCCGCTCTCGCCCGACGGCGGGTACGTGGGGCAGCCCATGACTACTGTCGCTAAAGGTATGTAGAGTGTAGTGAGCGGGCGCGTGCGGTGCGGGCTGGCGGCCGCCTGCGCCGCCGTGCCCGTCACGCTGCGCCCGCTCTCGCCCGACGGCGGGTACGTGGGGCAGCCCATGACTACTGTCGCTAAAGGTATGTAGAGTGTAGTGAGCGGGCGCGTGCGGTGCGGGCTGGCGGCCGCCTGCGCCGCCGTGCCCGTCACGCTGCGCCCGCTCTCGCCCGACGGCGGGTACGTGGGGCAGCCCATGACTACTGTCGCTAAAGGTATGTAGAGTGTAGTGAGCGGGCGCGTGCGGTGCGGGCTGGCGGCCGCCTGCGCCGCCGTGCCCGTCACGCTGCGCCCGCTCTCGCCCGACGGCGGGTACGTGGGGCAGCCCATGACTACTGTCGCTAAAGGTATGTAGAGTGTAGTGAGCGGGCGCGTGCGGTGCGGGCTGGCGGCCGCCTGCGCCGCCGTGCCCGTCACGCTGCGCCCGCTCTCGCCCGACGGCGGGTACGTGGGGCAGCCCATGACTACTGTCGCTAAAGGTATGTAGAGTGTAGTGAGCGGGCGCGTGCGGTGCGGGCTGGCGGCCGCCTGCGCCGCCGTGCCCGTCACGCTGCGCCCGCTCTCGCCCGACGGCGGGTACGTGGGGCAGCCCATGACTACTGTCGCTAAAGGTATGTAGAGTGTAGTGAGCGGGCGCGTGCGGTGCGGGCTGGCGGCCGCCTGCGCCGCCGTGCCCGTCACGCTGCGCCCGCTCTCGCCCGACGGCGGGTACGTGGGGCAGCCCATGACTACTGTCGCTAAAGGTATGTAGAGTGTAGTGAGCGGGCGCGTGCGGTGCGGGCTGGCGGCCGCCTGCGCCGCCGTGCCCGTCACGCTGCGCCCGCTCTCGCCCGACGGCGGGTACGTGGGGCAGCCCATGACTACTGTCGCTAAAGGTATGTAGAGTGTAGTGAGCGGGCGCGTGCGGTGCGGGCTGGCGGCCGCCTGCGCCGCCGTGCCCGTCACGCTGCGCCCGCTCTCGCCCGACGGCGGGTACGTGGGGCAGCCCATGACTACTGTCGCTAAAGGTATGTAGAGTGTAGTGAGCGGGCGCGTGCGGTGCGGGCTGGCGGCCGCCTGCGCCGCCGTGCCCGTCACGCTGCGCCCGCTCTCGCCCGACGGCGGGTACGTGGGGCAGCCCATGACTACTGTCGCTAAAGGTATGTAGAGTGTAGTGAGCGGGCGCGTGCGGTGCGGGCTGGCGGCCGCCTGCGCCGCCGTGCCCGTCACGCTGCGCCCGCTCTCGCCCGACGGCGGGTACGTGGGGCAGCCCATGACTACTGTCGCTAAAGGTATGTAGAGTGTAGTGAGCGGGCGCGTGCGGTGCGGGCTGGCGGCCGCCTGCGCCGCCGTGCCCGTCACGCTGCGCCCGCTCTCGCCCGACGGCGGGTACGTGGGGCAGCCCATGACTACTGTCGCTAAAGGTATGTAGAGTGTAGTGAGCGGGCGCGTGCGGTGCGGGCTGGCGGCCGCCTGCGCCGCCGTGCCCGTCACGCTGCGCCCGCTCTCGCCCGACGGCGGGTACGTGGGGCAGCCCATGACTACTGTCGCTAAAGGTATGTAGAGTGTAGTGAGCGGGCGCGTGCGGTGCGGGCTGGCGGCCGCCTGCGCCGCCGTGCCCGTCACGCTGCGCCCGCTCTCGCCCGACGGCGGGTACGTGGGGCAGCCCATGACTACTGTCGCTAAAGGTATGTAGAGTGTAGTGAGCGGGCGCGTGCGGTGCGGGCTGGCGGCCGCCTGCGCCGCCGTGCCCGTCACGCTGCGCCCGCTCTCGCCCGACGGCGGGTACGTGGGGCAGCCCATGACTACTGTCGCTAAAGGTATGTAGAGTGTAGTGAGCGGGCGCGTGCGGTGCGGGCTGGCGGCCGCCTGCGCCGCCGTGCCCGTCACGCTGCGCCCGCTCTCGCCCGACGGCGGGTACGTGGGGCAGCCCATGACTACTGTCGCTAAAGGTATGTAGAGTGTAGTGAGCGGGCGCGTGCGGTGCGGGCTGGCGGCCGCCTGCGCCGCCGTGCCCGTCACGCTGCGCCCGCTCTCGCCCGACGGCGGGTACGTGGGGCAGCCCATGACTACTGTCGCTAAAGGTATGTAGAGTGTAGTGAGCGGGCGCGTGCGGTGCGGGCTGGCGGCCGCCTGCGCCGCCGTGCCCGTCACGCTGCGCCCGCTCTCGCCCGACGGCGGGTACGTGGGGCAGCCCATGACTACTGTCGCTAAAGGTATGTAGAGTGTAGTGAGCGGGCGCGTGCGGTGCGGGCTGGCGGCCGCCTGCGCCGCCGTGCCCGTCACGCTGCGCCCGCTCTCGCCCGACGGCGGGTACGTGGGGCAGCCCATGACTACTGTCGCTAAAGGTATGTAGAGTGTAGTGAGCGGGCGCGTGCGGTGCGGGCTGGCGGCCGCCTGCGCCGCCGTGCCCGTCACGCTGCGCCCGCTCTCGCCCGACGGCGGGTACGTGGGGCAGCCCATGACTACTGTCGCTAAAGGTATGTAGAGTGTAGTGAGCGGGCGCGTGCGGTGCGGGCTGGCGGCCGCCTGCGCCGCCGTGCCCGTCACGCTGCGCCCGCTCTCGCCCGACGGCGGGTACGTGGGGCAGCCCATGACTACTGTCGCTAAAGGTATGTAGAGTGTAGTGAGCGGGCGCGTGCGGTGCGGGCTGGCGGCCGCCTGCGCCGCCGTGCCCGTCACGCTGCGCCCGCTCTCGCCCGACGGCGGGTACGTGGGGCAGCCCATGACTACTGTCGCTAAAGGTATGTAGAGTGTAGTGAGCGGGCGCGTGCGGTGCGGGCTGGCGGCCGCCTGCGCCGCCGTGCCCGTCACGCTGCGCCCGCTCTCGCCCGACGGCGGGTACGTGGGGCAGCCCATGACTACTGTCGCTAAAGGTATGTAGAGTGTAGTGAGCGGGCGCGTGCGGTGCGGGCTGGCGGCCGCCTGCGCCGCCGTGCCCGTCACGCTGCGCCCGCTCTCGCCCGACGGCGGGTACGTGGGGCAGCCCATGACTACTGTCGCTAAAGGTATGTAGAGTGTAGTGAGCGGGCGCGTGCGGTGCGGGCTGGCGGCCGCCTGCGCCGCCGTGCCCGTCACGCTGCGCCCGCTCTCGCCCGACGGCGGGTACGTGGGGCAGCCCATGACTACTGTCGCTAAAGGTATGTAGAGTGTAGTGAGCGGGCGCGTGCGGTGCGGGCTGGCGGCCGCCTGCGCCGCCGTGCCCGTCACGCTGCGCCCGCTCTCGCCCGACGGCGGGTACGTGGGGCAGCCCATGACTACTGTCGCTAAAGGTATGTAGAGTGTAGTGAGCGGGCGCGTGCGGTGCGGGCTGGCGGCCGCCTGCGCCGCCGTGCCCGTCACGCTGCGCCCGCTCTCGCCCGACGGCGGGTACGTGGGGCAGCCCATGACTACTGTCGCTAAAGGTATGTAGAGTGTAGTGAGCGGGCGCGTGCGGTGCGGGCTGGCGGCCGCCTGCGCCGCCGTGCCCGTCACGCTGCGCCCGCTCTCGCCCGACGGCGGGTACGTGGGGCAGCCCATGACTACTGTCGCTAAAGGTATGTAGAGTGTAGTGAGCGGGCGCGTGCGGTGCGGGCTGGCGGCCGCCTGCGCCGCCGTGCCCGTCACGCTGCGCCCGCTCTCGCCCGACGGCGGGTACGTGGGGCAGCCCATGACTACTGTCGCTAAAGGTATGTAGAGTGTAGTGAGCGGGCGCGTGCGGTGCGGGCTGGCGGCCGCCTGCGCCGCCGTGCCCGTCACGCTGCGCCCGCTCTCGCCCGACGGCGGGTACGTGGGGCAGCCCATGACTACTGTCGCTAAAGGTATGTAGAGTGTAGTGAGCGGGCGCGTGCGGTGCGGGCTGGCGGCCGCCTGCGCCGCCGTGCCCGTCACGCTGCGCCCGCTCTCGCCCGACGGCGGGTACGTGGGGCAGCCCATGACTACTGTCGCTAAAGGTATGTAGAGTGTAGTGAGCGGGCGCGTGCGGTGCGGGCTGGCGGCCGCCTGCGCCGCCGTGCCCGTCACGCTGCGCCCGCTCTCGCCCGACGGCGGGTACGTGGGGCAGCCCATGACTACTGTCGCTAAAGGTATGTAGAGTGTAGTGAGCGGGCGCGTGCGGTGCGGGCAAATTGAATTACAATTTAATTTGTGTAATTAATAATCAAATTAATTAATACACTGTCGAATGATCATCCACAAACCAATCTCACCAAACATTGTTTAGCTGTTGATCGATATACCTACACATGCGTACGTCTAGTACATAACCACGAATAGAATGTTATTGAAGGATTGTCTATTGTTACAGATGGTAAATACACATTCGAGGAGGTGCTGCCCGGCAGCGTGGAGATATCGGTGGAGAGCGAGGCGCTGTGCTGGGCGGACGCGCGGCACAACGTGGCCGTCACGCACGACCACGCCACCGTGCCCACCTTCGAGCATACGGGATACGTGCTCAAAGTGCATTCCTCGCATGAAGTCGATGTAAGTCACTGTTTATTTAGACAGTAGCTTCTGCCCGCAGTACCACCCGTGCAAAACTTAAAATCCCTTTTTTTCCCTTTCCCATGGGAATTTCGGGAAAACCTTTCTTAGCTCAATTTCAGCCTGATCCCTCCAGTGGTTTCGGCTGTGCGTTGATAGATTTACCTTTGAGTTTTAAATATTTAGATAATGAGTATTATATGTCTGATTTTTTTTTTATATATAGTTTTTTAAGCAAAATTTTCTTTTGCATCAGTAATCTGCTCAACCCGCAAAGGTACCTCAGGTAATATACGGATGTAATGTAAGAGTAAAAAACATGTTTTTTCTAGTGGGTACTACCCCATTGCTGGGCAAAGGCCTCCCCGTTTTCAGTCAGTCACTCGGCTTTATATTTTTATTTGATTTTTCGCAGGTGGAGTACAACAGCGCCAGTTCGTCAGGCGTGCTGTCTGTCCCCGCCGGCGCCAGCCAGCAGTGCGTGCCGGCCGCCGAGCTGTACACGCTAACGCCGCGCGGCTGTCACCGCTTCACACCAGAACAAGCGCATGCTGACACCTCCACGCTGGTGCCTACTGTGAGTATGGATAGAATTTAAAAACTGGCCACGTGTGAGTCAAATTCGCGGTCAAAATAAAATCACGTTTGTTGTTTGAATAACCCCTAAAATTCTTGTTTTTAGTGTTTGTTGTTATAGCGGCAATAGAAATACATTATCCTACCTGCAACTACTATTTCTCCACCACCCTAAGGTAGACCTAGTAGAAAACGCCTAGGGCTTTAAGTCCGCCATTGTACGAAATGTGCAAAAATAAATAAATTATCTATGAAAATTTCAACTGTGTAGCTATCACTATTACTGTCACTGTTTATGAGTTACGGCCTGGTCACAGACATAGGCAATATTGCTCGGTTCTATCCAATATCGCCCGGTTCGTACAAGTAGTGTCAATTGTCAACTGCCGGTGTAAAAATGCCATTAAAAACCTCTCTACAACGCCCATACTAACCGAGCAAACAGTGTCTCCCCGAAAATCCGCCAGCTTCAAAAATTTAAATACAATTGTAATGAGAATATTTAACTCGATATAGAAACATGTACAAACAACAGTAGCTCTACGATCCTTCAAGTATCGTCATCCTGACTGGTGCAATTGTAAATTATCGATCTTCTTGGTGTAAATAACCCTCAGATCAATCACACTTCAACGGCATGCTTAATTCCAGACGGTATACTTCGTGGCCACCGCCCACTCGGTGGTGATCAAGGTGACGTCACCAGAGCCGGTCGAGGACCTGGTGCTCCACATCAGTACTGACGAGCACTCCTCGAAGGATGTGGGGCCTCTCGTGCCTCTGAAGCAGCCAGGAGGGGGGTACGGTTTCGAGCATACCTTGTACATGGCTGATGTAAGTATGAGATTGTTGTTTATAAGTTTGTTTCATTTTTAGGATTGTAAGTAAAGTTATGCTATAGATGACGAAATAAAGTAAGTGTATTTAAGAAATATTTAAACTTTTAAATGCATACAGTTGGTATTTTATAATCCACATCTAGGATTCGGTCCCATGCTTGCGGCGACCGACGTTCTTAATTTATATTTGTAGACGCATAGTCGTTGGTGACAAAATGGACGTGTGGGATAGAAACAGGCGTTGCCTGTTGCATGCGCTGTCGAACCGCATTTCACGCAGTTAATTAAATTCGCTGATTTAGGTCTCCTACATGTTGTCCTTAATTCTCAACACGGAGAAACAATATCTATTACTCACACACACTTAACACGGGCTTACCCCCCCTGCAGGGCGAGGTGGCGGTGGTGTCGGCGTCGTCGTCGTCGCTGCTGATGTCGCCGGCGGCGCCGCAGCAGCTGGTGGGGCGCGCGCGCTGCCAGGCGCCGGCGCTCACCATCCGCGCGCGAGCCGCGCTGACGCTGCGCGGCCGCCTCGTGCCGCCTGTGCCGCAAGTCACGCTTACACTCACCTCAGGTATACCCACTTATAACCTTCACATATACCCATATGGGGACACTCTTGCGTCTGCGTCTGTCCAGTAGTTCCTGAGATTAGCGCGTTCAAACAAACTCTTCAACTTCATAATATTAGTATAGATATGGGGACACTCTTGCGTCCACCTAAGTCTTACGTACGTCAAAATTATTTATTTATTTAGTTATTTATTTTATCACGTTACATGTTAACACTTTTTAAGGTTGAGTACATTTGAAGGTCCCTTTCGATCAACCTTTACCTTGCCTTTGACGAGTCCTTGTTTACCTTGAATTCGATAGAAAATAGATGAGTTTTAACCAGTAAAAGCACAGGACCAAACAATGAATACATTCTATGCGGGTGCATTGCATATGCACTCCACCTCGTAGCCACTCGCAATCCGCTATTATAGTAGAACCCTTAAAATTTAACACTCCCCACTAATCCATTAAAAATCATTCAATAAATAACCTTCCAAAAAAGACACCTACACATGAATATCTCTCACTTTAATCTCCAGACGACGTGAAACAAACGCAAGTGACAACAGAAGACGGCACGTACCGCTTCGGTCCGCTGGACGCGTCCAAGCACTACAAGATCACGGCGGAGAAGGAGTCCTACGTGTTCAGCGCGCCCGACGATAACGGAGATATTATCGCACATAAACTCGCCGAGATCACTGTCGAGTTGCTTGATGATGCTGATAGTACGCCGCTGCAGGTGAGACATGATAACCAAAAATTTGGCTGAAAATAATAATTTTTGAATGTCAAAATTGCTGCTTTTTATCACTTTCTATGCGTTAAGAATGTTATAAATAATTTCTATATAGTTTGTGATATAGAATAACTTCAGATTTTGCTTTTAAATTTTAATAAAGACAGGATCAATCGGTTCACATTTGATACGGTCAAATCATTTATTTAATTTAGGCCTTTAGAAGCACTTATGTATATCAAGAAATATAACTAAAGTTGATTCTAATTGCGGAACAGCATAGCCAGAATTCGCCTCGTGTTCGCGGGCTATTGCTGTAACTGGTAATTTTCAATTGTTTAATTTGTCGATCGGTTGTCGCACTTATACTATGTATACCCTAATATAAAGTGCTCCTAGATCAACTAAAATAGTGAGATTATCAGGCTGTATACAGGGACTTCCCGCATATAACGAACATCACAGCATCGTTTGACTTCACAAAAATCTTTTGAACAAAATATTGTAGTATTTAAAATAACCTCGATGTCCTACCCCAGGGCGCGTTAGTGTCGGTGAGCGGCGGCTCGTACCGGCGCAACGTGGCGTCGGGGCAGTCGGGGCGGCTGCGCTTCGCGTCGCTGGCGCCGGCGCAGTACTACGTCAAGCCCAACATGAAGGAGTACCGCTTCACGCCGCCGCACCATCTCGTCGACCTGCCTGAGGGACAGGCGCATCATATCACGCTCAGGTATTATATTTGGCATTCATCAGAATTTTTTAAAATTATTTTTTGACGGTGTGTCAAAAAGCACTGGTATTCCAGTCTAACCAAATATAGCTAATTTGGTTTGACTGGAAGCGGATCCCAACATTGTTGGTTAAGGCTAGACAGATGCAAATGGTGGTCTCAAAGGGAGAAAATGTCTTAAATAATTAGTTTTCTTTGTAGATAATGTGTAACAACAGTGGATAATTGAAGAACCTAACTGTGTATCAGTTACTGACTGTTTTACATTCAAATGTGGAATTTATTTATTTTAAAAACTCCTATTGACAATACTTTCATCTACAGGTTCTTTGACAATTTAACAATAAATTGCATTTTGATATACTTATTTGTATTTTGGTGTGCAGAGGTGTCCGCGTGGCGTGGTCGTGTTCAGGCGCGCTGGTGTCACTAGGTGGAGTGGGTATAGCGGGCGCGGCCGTGCTGGCGGCGCCGGCGCGCGACCAGCCCGCGCACTGCGCCACGGAGGAGGCCACCACCGAGCCCAATGGCGCCTTCAGGTAATTGATTTACGTGGGTCTGTAGGCGGTGAGTTTCGGGTGGCTCATCTTCCTTCCGTCTCCTAAGAGACGACAGGCCCGTGTCGGCGGCGCGCGTCGATCCACGCGCTCCTCAGAGTGTCAGCAAACCTGTCGCCTCGGCCTAGGCACACAAAGGCTCAAGAAGGAACACGGTGGGTTTTAGTCATTAAAAATCTCTTAAAATCCCTCACGCTTCCACCCGCAGCGGAAGGGGTCATCTGATAGTCTCCCATATATAAAAAAGGTAACTATGGCACTATGACATCACAGACTATATGTAACGTTGTTGTGTTCAACACCCACCAATGCCACTGAAAAGGCTTCAACTGAAACCAATGAAACAGCATGGCAAAATAAAGTGAAAAGCTGTCTTATTCAATATTCACCATACCTTGCAACTTGCGTTGTGCAACGAAATTATAAGTTGGTATTACTTCACTTATGGATGTTTCATGTAATACCTTGGCATCAAACAAGACCCTGAAAACTAATTTCTGTTCTACTACTCTATTTCACAGAATCCGAGGGCTATTACCAAACTGCTTATACAACATCCAGCTGAAAGAATCTGCTTCCTCAGAACTAGCAGGACTCAAACTAGCTAAAGCACCCCCTGTTTTGGAGGTACTTTATTATAATTTTATTTTTACATACTCGCAGAATATAAACATCTAAAAAATATATAATTTAGATAGAAATTTTAACCTTCCAATTACATAACAAAGTTAATACGACACTACAAATAAATAATCTAATTTGTCATTATATATTGTATTTTCTTTATTCCAGGTGAAAAACAACAAGGACATTGAGAACGTGCGCCTCATCGCCATCCAGCCGATACAGATCACGGACACCAACGTCCTCGTGTACACTCCCAACGTGGAGCACTACAAGTCCCTCCGCCTGACGCTGGCGCTGGAGACCAGCGCCCAGGCGCCTGTCTACTCCGCCAAGCTGGACGCCGCCGGCCTTACCCCCCATCATAACCCCGGCCTCATGTATGTGCTGCCCCGCCTGCCGGCAGACAATAACACATACATACTGCAATTGGATTCCACCCTCTCCAAAGCAACGCATTCCTACAATGATGAAGTATATTATTTCAATTCTGATGGGCGTTTCAAGCATTTTACTATCGAGTTTTTGCCTAAGGTGAGTTTGGATTTTTTTGTGTTATAATTTTTTTAAAGATTATTTCATTGAGTTTGGAAAGGACTGAATATCTTGTTTGTGCAAAGTGTTTTTATAGTTTGGAAATTAGGCAGAATTTTCATCGCGCTTTTTTAAGATGGATAAAAATAGATTAAATTTTTTTTTTCTGGTTGAATTTTGAAACATTGATGAGTGTTATTCTTTTCTATTATACAAAAAAAAATATTATACAGAAGTTAATTGCTTGAAGAATCTTTATAACAGTGTGAACATGTATCGTTTTGCAGGTGAAGTCAAGCGAGCAGGAAGTCCGTCAGACGTCGCTGCTGGTAATCCCACTGCTGGGCGCGCTGGGCATCGCCTACCTCATGCGCGACCGCATACTGCGAGCTGTCACCACTGCGCTGGCCAGCCGGGCTGCCAGGTATTATTCATGTCTCATTCATATTACTTTCATTTATGGTTTTAATAAGAAGTAAGCTTAAGCTGCGGTACAGTAGGCTGAAGACTTATAAACTAATTATTTCCTTTATTGAATTATCACCTTACATAGAAATGGTGGGTCCAAGAAGAGCTCGTGGTTAAGTCAGCGCGCTGATTGATCGATATAAAAGGTTAAGCCAAACGCTTGCGCGGTCGGTCCCGCGATGGTGACCATCTGTCTAACGAGTTCTTTCCGTAGTTTCGGAAGCACGATTAGAACTGGTGGAGTCCCGGCCTGTCATTTGAACATCTTGGCAGTCGTTCGGGTAGGTAGAAGCAGAAAAGTCTACACCAGTCTTACCAAAGGAGGTGCCAGGTTGCCACAGTAATCGGTTGTGAGTCAGACAGGCAGTTCGCCTCCATGTAAATACTGGTTTCTCAGCTGACAATCCGGTTAGACTGGAAGCGACCCCAACATAGTTTGGAAAAAGGCTAGGCAGATGATGATCGAAGTGGTTGTCCGGGCTTCGCCCCCGAAATAGATTGCTTGACACGACATGACAGCGCTCTTTGGAATTTTCGTACTGGGGTGCCTGAACATGTATTTTATATCATTCAGTTCTTGTTCTAAGATTCATGAATTTTGTTCATAAATAACGATATTTTGTTTTCTGTATATCCTAAGCCGCGTCCCGGTCGCGCGGAAGCGTCCGGAGCGCTGGACCGCGCCAGCATGCGACCAGATCGTGTCCGCGCTGCAACCCGTCCAGCGAAGAAGGCAAGAAGAAACAACTAAATGTGATGAACTCGTGATTGTACTCAAAGTGACTACTGAAAGTCAAGTTTTATAAGAAGGAGTTGTGGGTTACTGAAAAATGTGTACCCAAAATCCGAGTGTATTCATTGTCATGTTATTGACGTGAGGCAATTTTGCTGTATCAATCATAACAAAATTGTAAGGGTCTTATATACTAGTGGATGTACACGTCTTCAAAAGCACGTGTCGGAACGCGCCGCGATCACGTCGCGTATGCAAATTCATTGGTGTAAGAGGCCCTGTACAATACTTATTATTAAATCTCAACTCATTTATCGATTTTTATGCCAAAAAAGGCAATTGCCTGTTATTTAAAAGTCGGTGCAAAAGCAATAATCTGCTAAACATTGTAAAAGAAGCAATAATCAACGTTAATCTTCAACTGAAATATTTTTGTTCAACCACAAAATACTTTGGGTAAACTCTTCCAAAAAATAACAATAACCACAGGTATTTAATTCACGGACATTCGAACAAATTCGTTAAGTATTACAGGGTGTTACTGTATTTAGTTAACATTCTTAAAATAATATATTATCAACAA
>NWSH02000517.1:16311147-16325751 GCA_002382865.2 Heliothis virescens
CATGACGAATCTATAAGGGTTCCGTTTTTTGCCATTCGGCTACGGAACCCTAAAAATGAAATGTATTACAAAAATACTTTTTTTATAAAAAGTTACCTTTTTGTTACAGACAGACAGAAGAGCTCGTGGCTAAGTCAAAGCCGCGCGGATCGATCGATCATAAGGTTAAGCAACGCTTGACCGCGGCTCCCGCGCTCACGCTCGCGCACTCGCGCGCCTCGACATCCCTCTCTCTCATAAGAGTTCTTCCGTGTTCGGAAAGGCACGTAAACAGTGGTCCGGCTGTCATTTGAAACATTTGGCGAGTCGCCGTTACGCCCAAAGCAGGTAGTGGCAGATGCAGCCAGAAAGTCTGACAACGCAGTCTTATACGAAGGGCGAGCTTCTGCCGCAATCTGCCCAGCGTAACCCTGGGCTTGTGGAGGTCAGAGTAAGGCAGTCGCTCCATGTAAAACACTGGTTCTCAGCTGCATCCGGTTAGACTGGAAGCCGACCCCAAAATAGTTGGGAAAAGGCTAGGCAGATGACCTTTTTGTTACAGACTTCTTTCCCACTTTTACTTTTACGATGTAAAAGATTTGACATATTATTATGCAAACTCACTCTAACAAGCCACTGAAACTTTTGAAAATGTCCTGTAAAAGCTGCCCGTCTAGCAACACCGTCATAGAATCGAGCAAAGCTTTTTGAGCTTTCTTGTATCCATTTGAGCAGGCATTTAAATCTCGATATGACTTTTTATTTAACAACTCAGATTCAAAATGCAATATCTAAAGCTAATATCAATGTAATGACAATAATTACACTTAATCAAATAAATTTTGTTTTGAGCAGCAGCGGTGTATATTTTTTTAATACCTCATATCAAGATTTTTTACCTTTAGAAAGTGTCTATTCAAATGGAGTATAGGCATCAGAATTTTTTGTAGCTCAAGCACATAATATAAAACAGATACTGTCTATGTATGTTTAAGTCCTGTGTACGGAACCTAAGTCAAAGTGGAACTTTATTGATATGTTTAATTAAGGAATAGTAAACCAGTAACTAGAGAGTCACGAGGAGGCGTGGAACATGATCCGTAGACTTTCTTACGCCACTTGCACCAGACTAATTTACTTTAGACATTAAGTTAAGTGATACATGTATGTTTTGTATTACTTTTATTTTAATTATAGGTTCATCATACTGTCTATAGTACCTACCTTTTGATAGCTCATTAGCCTTTGATTGCTTTCTAGATGCTGGCCAAATGTTTAAATAATTACACATATCAGTTTTATATCATTGGTTCCACAGAACATATAAATGTTCTGTGATTGGTTCAGTGTATAATATGCATGCAGGTAGGTATAGCTATGTCGTCCTATTCTTGATAACAATTGAAAGGTCTGTCTGAGGCAGAGTGCAGCCAGATTCCGTTTTTCCTGGTAGATCAATATGGAATCACCTTTATCTTCTAAATATTTTGAAAAAAAAAATGATTTCTCTTCGATTTTGATTATGACATTTATGCTGATAGAGTCCTAATACTTGACCCATTATCACAGGATACGCTTGACGTCAGCATTCTGCCGCGTCATGGTATAATAATAGATATTCAGAGTACAAAAATATGCGCATGCGTCAATTGTTACCAGATCCTTTCGGTTGTGTTTGTTGAAGTTATCATCGAGTTGTATATTCTGTGTGCTTGAGGCAAACTGAACAAATGACTTGTGCCATCAAAGCGGTTCTATGCACAGCTCGAGTTACGAACTGAAATGTGACAAAGGATCAGTTACATTTGTTTGCTTTTTCCATTAGTTTTATATGTATCTTGTGATTTTTTAATGATGCAGTGATTTCTGGGAAGATTGATTGTTAAGTTTTGACTTGCAGTGTGCCCGTGGTTGCGGCACAGACGGTCCGTTCCGTAGCGCTTGTGAGTTCTGTGTGAACTTTCATTCGTGGCTATTTGTAAAGTACGGTTTTCAACATCATTGTGCCTGGTAAAGGAGATATCAAATCGATCAAGGATCTAAGCTGTATTGCCCGGGATGGATGGATAGACAAACTTCCAACGCATCCATATACTTACTTAAGTAGATACATGTTATACCGAGACTTTCGTGAATGGATAAGGGACAACCGGGCTACTCTCTACTTATTGCTTACTTAATGGGTAATCTAACTTGAGACACAGGGCGGTGCGGCCGACGGTAGATAATCAAGTAGGTACCTGTAGGGGGTAGGATCAGGGGGGACCCAGATTATGGTCTAGTTTTGCTTATTCACCTAGCTAGGCTAGGTGCTAATTGGAACCTTCCAAGTATCAGTATTATAATCACAACATAAATAACCGGCCAAGTACGAGACAGACTCGCGAACGACGGATTCCGTATCATCCTACCTAAGTACTATTGTATTATAAGCGTGAAAATTTGTGAGGATGTATGTTTTTTACTCTTTCATCACTGGACGGATTTTGATGAAACTTGGCAGTTCCTAATATAGGTTTGTATAATAACAGAATGGCATAGGTAGAGGCTACCTACTTTTACTTTTACTACTTCTGTTCGGGAAGTAGTTCCCTCGGGACGCGGGTGAAACCGCGGGTATACAGACAGCTGCCTATCTATAAAATGGCCAAAAATACGTTTGTTCTATGATGGAAGCCTACTAAAATATTTATTTTGTTGTAGTTTTTAGCATTTGTTGCTGTCAGGAGTGGCAATAACACCTACCATCTACTTATGAAATTTCAGTTGTGTTCTATCATCACGGTTCATGAGATAAGCAGGTACAACCTGAAGATGGATATCGAAGCCGGATTTGCAATGTAGCAATTGCTACGGGCCCCGTGCACACTAGGGCCTTGTAGATACTCAGAGCGAGTGGGGACAAAATCTGGGAAGAAGTAGGTAGGTACTACTAATTAAGAGTTTTCTTAATAGGGCACTGGGATCCAAAATCGATACTATTATAATGAAGAGGAAACGTTTGTTTGTTTCTCGGCTCCGAAACTACTGAAACGATTTGTATAATTCTTTCACTGTTGGGAAGCTTGACTATCCCCGAGTAACATAGGCTACATTTTGTCCGGGTACGGGCAGCAGTTCCCACGGAACATGGGTGAAACAGGTAGTCTGATAAAACTGTATTTCCGGAAAATATATTCGTTTTCCGGATCTTGTACTAAGCAAAGTTGGAATAATTTGGAACGTTTTGCTCGAAATGTGTTTCAAATGACTTTAACTTCGGCCAGATTTCATCATCTTCGATTGCACAATAGTTTTCTGTTTGGTATCAGATCACCGGTGATTACATTTTATAATAGAGGGAACGAGTAACATGCGACTAATGTTGTCAATATAGTGATATGAATTACAGTTTGTTTGTATTGTATGAAAATGTCTATTTTTATTTAATCTTGAACTTTCTAGTTCAAGTCTAATTAAACTACTACTCGCCAATAGATGGTGCTATCTGTTTTGTATAACTCGTGACATCTCGTGGTAAATAGCTGAACTACAATTACAGCGTATTCATAAATTGTATTTTTCAATTACTGAATGCTGTTTACATAACGTTATTGATACAAATATGACTTTTATTAGTGAAACAAAAAATCACAGTAATTGAAGCACCTATAAATGTACCTAATAAGTAATCAAGTCTGGTTGTCCCTTGAGAGTCTAAGAAGTTTCTACACTCACCGCTAGATGGCACTAAATCAAGTTTTAACATTGTACTCGAATTTTCTCTACCATTCGCGTACCTTCTTGCATCTTCTCGACAATAGATTGCGTTGTTCGCGCACGTATATAAATAGCGCTGCGCGGGAACTGCGCAGTATTCAAAGTTTGACAACGAACAAGATAACAAGCGACAGCAAAGTAAACAATACAAAATGTCACTCGCCCCGTACTGGTTTCGACATCTGAGGAATGCGGCGGCCCGGGACCCCATCGCCAGGATTCTCGAGGATCCCTTCTCCGTGTTCGCGAGGGATCCATTCTTCAGAGACCCGGTGAAGTACATCAAAGCAGTGACAGCGCCGGTTGACCACATCGAAGGCGTGTACTCCGATCACGAAGTAAAAATCGACGGGAAGAAAGTGGAAGTGCATTTGGACGTGCAGAATTTTACCCCGGAACAGATCCAAGTGAAAACAGTGGGCAATGAAATTATGGTGGAAGGAAAGAAGGAGATTAAGAAGGAGGACGGTTGGACGAGGAGTCACTTCGAGAGGAGATTCCTGCTGCCCGAAGGCTTCCCTCCGGAGCGCGTGGAGTGTCATCTCGATAAGGGCAAACTGAAGCTGGTGGCGTTTAGAGCTGAACCCATCGAGGAGCGAGCCATACCCATACAGGATAAGTCTAGTGGCAGTGGTGAAAAATCTTAAACAATAGTATTACATTATTACGTTTAATTTCCTGGATAGACTGAGTAGATTAGTTTTATTTCGAACTGGTGCCTATTTATTTTGTGATGTTAATTGGTTAAAGATTTTGATTTAATTAAATTTAAGTTTCTATGTATAAAGTCGTTTTATTTTTACTACCTCTCTCCGCTGTTAAGCCCGCGTCCTGAGGAAATTACTCCCGGACCGGAATAAAAAGTGGCCTATGTCCAAGCTCTAGACTATCTGTGTTCAAAATTTTATTTAAATCGGTTTAGTAGTTTTGGTTTGAACCGGACGGACAAGCAGACAGACGATGATCGATGATGATGAAAACCCTGGGAAATCGAGATTTTTCATTTTGGTGGTTTAAAAATTATGGGGGGAGGGACACATTTTAGCACTTTGAAAGTGCCTTACTTTGGAATGATTTACCTATTTTGAGAAAAAATGGTTTCAGAAACGTCGATTTCATTTTTGAAGACCTGTCTATATCTTGACACCCCAATAAGTATAGTGATATTTATGTATGAAAAAAATATTATTATTATTTTTGTATAAAAATCGTAAATCGATTAATATAATAAATCTACCTATCAAGTTAGAATTGTGTAGTTTTAATAGTTTCGGAATAAAGTGGCTGTGATATACGGACGAACAGATACACAGACAGACAGATCACAGACATGAAGAATCTATAAGGGTTCTGTTTTTTGCCATTCGGCTACGGAACCCTAAAAACCCGTCTGAATAAAAGATATACATACTTATTTACAAACATAACCCTTCTTGGCAGTCGGTTAGCGGAGCGAGCGCTATTTTTTCAGGTCGATTGGTGATAATATTAGGGAATTCCCCTGTTTGTTTTGCAGTGTTATCAACATACATACATACCTAGGGTCTACAAATAACTTGTGTGGTCAGGGCCAGGGATTTTCATACCAACAAGATATTTTTCACTTACCTATAGGTAAACCTTATTTTTTACGGTCAAACAAGCGTTGGAGCTGTTGGTTGGCGTGCGGGACCCGTAGCATCTGCTACTCTGACTACTTGTAATTGTATTGCAAAAGGAAAAATGTTATTTTCCTACACTATAGTGGTCGCATTCACCTTAATAGGGATGTATATACATAGGTAAACACCATCCAGAGAGTAATGGGGAGGCCGGGGGGAGAGGCAAAGTCAGCTAATTACGAATATGCTTACCTAATCGTAGGTACTTATATACAATGCAAGTCTTTGTAGCAACTAAGTATCTAAGTACACAGGTCTGGAGTGCTTGTGCCCAGTTACATACATTTAGATTTTTGACTAAGTATTCACTTGTAAAGAAGAGGCAGGAACAAAGGGAACTTTGTTGTGTTCAGTTGAAATCAATGGCTACCTCTCAACAAATGACCGCCGCTCAAAATACTGGTATGTAGCAAACAAATTGTTAGGTTTTATTGGTGTTTATTTTCGACATGCGTAAAATAGGTAATCCATTTCGATGAGGTACTTTTTTATTGCATATAAGGACTTGATCAGTGAATCCTGCGATTGACTGTCTCATAAAAGGTTTAGCCTCAGCTAGGTATAAGAATGATCTAAAATAGCGTTTTCCTACTACTTTCATTATTTCGGTACATTTCACATCCAAATTCTGTAACTCCTGAAACTTTTAGGTCCTGCTTCGCCATTAGTTCCAAGTGTGCAGCGCCTCATAGGCCTGGATACGGTGAACGTGCACCATACGAGATCACGCTGTAGCGGCAACGAGTACACAGTCCAGGCTGACGGTGAGGTGCTGTTCACTTTGAAGGAGGATGGCCACGCCCTCACCTTCCTCTCTAAAGCCAAGACCAGGAGGATTCGTATGGATGGAGTGGACAACTTGGGGAGAAAGGTAGCGATATTTATTTATATGAAAGATCTGTTTAGTTGTGATTCTGTTCCGACCTGTTTTAACTAATTTCATCTAATCAGGATTTTTGTCGTTGATGTCAGAGGCCTCTTTCCTATTGCAATATGGGTTTGAATGGCGAAATGAGTTCACTCTATTATTGTCTTATCATTGGGGGAAACGGAATAATTTAAATCGAATCTGTTCCATTTACAGGTACTAGTTCTTCGTCAGCCTACTGAACTTTTTGCAGATGATGATCTTATGTTATACATGGACCGAAAGCTGGTCAGTGTGATTCACCGGGAGTTCACCTTTGTGAAGGCGCTGCTCTTGATGCAGGATGCTAACGGCTCGCCGGTGCTCAGGGCTAAGAGTGATGTTACTCGATGTGACTTTCAGGTATGTTTGAAGGTATTTTTTTTAATATCAGTCCTCAATGAAACTGGACTGTAAAGTGATGACCTGAAACCCGTTTTTAATTGAACCTAGATCAAGCAGTCCACTAATAAATAACGCATTTCCGAATCACTTTTAATTATACTGTTATTAATATTTTTGTTCTAGTATATTTTAGCACTATAATCGTATCCTTGGACATTAACAGGAAACCTTGTTTCTGTTGGATTAATGTATTTTATTCTGTCAACACTATTTTGAAGCGGGCAAGTAACTTGCTCCACTGCCCGCGTGGCAGTAATCTATACTTCTATACTAATATTATAAAGCTGAAGAGTTTGTTTGTTTGAACGCGTTAATCTCAGGAACTACTGGTCCGATTTGAAAAATTCTTTCAATGTTAGATAGCCCATTTATCGAGAAATGCTATAGGCTAATATTTATCCGGGTGCGGCGAGTAGTTCCCACGGGACGCGGGTGAAACCGCTGGCAGAAGCTAGTATAATATAATTTATAACAAGCAAAATACCTATCGAATAATTCTTGATCTCCAGTTGCAGACTCTTGATAAGAGGGAAATCGGAAAGATTTATAAGAAGTGCAGCGGTTTCCTGGAAGATATATTCTCAAACCACGAATACGTCATCTCCTTCCCGATGGATCTCGACGTGCGCTTCAAGATGGCCGCCATTGCTACTTGCATTTTGATTGTAAGTTTGTCTTTGCCCGATGTAAGCTTTACACGATATGTCATTATGTTCAATATTTTTTATGAACAGTTGATCATGTTCAATATTTTTACTAACTTACTAGCTTCCGCCAGCGGTTTTGCTCGCGCACCTGGAAGGGCCTAAAGTTTTCCTGGATAAATGGCCTATCTAACACTGAAAGACTTTTTGAAATCGGACGGACCAGTAGTTCCTGATATTAGCGCGTTCAAACAAACAAGCTCTTCAGCTTTATAATATTAGTTTAGATTATAGATTCATTATTGATTGAGTACCACCCTACCACCTATGCTTAGAATAGAAGCTATTTCTATAATTTCGATGTGTATGGGCAGGTACTTTATTTTACACACATTTTCATAATAAAATCGTCGATCACTTGTATGGGATGTGTTAAAGATACTTGTTATAATTTTTGTTTTCTTATTTCAGGAGTACAGGTACCACAGCGGTTAGTAAGATACCGCTCCTCCACAATATATTTGTACTTCATAGGGGGCAAAATTTCACAATAAACAACTAAATATTTAAACCGTTTTATCTTTTATCCCAACTACAAAGAACTAAAGAACAGGGCATTTTTCATTACTCATAGAATTGCGACGAATCGGGGGATTCCCCTTTAATTGAATATTTTTTGCTGTAAATATTGATGGTGCTTTAAAAGAATTCGTTCTGAAAAAATCTGAATTGGTTACGGGTCTTCAGATACTAAGTAAGTAATTATAAAAAGGAAAAGAGTCATATAAGAAAACATTTTCGCAGAAAAATGTGACCGTCTGTCCATCTTCATTTAGATGCTTGATCCTAAAATTGTTAATTCTACTTGCAAAAAATACAAATTAATTAATTGGTAGATACTATTAGGAAAAGAAGCAATACATTTGTTTCTTAATGTACCAAATAGTAGCCCGATTTATTAAACCAACCATATTATACACATTGCACTCTAAATGCAAGCTGCAGCGCAAGATTTTTCTTATATTAGGTAGGTATGCATACGATAAGGTGACTCTATCAAAAACCATGCTGAAGTGCCTACATGCTTACTATAGAGGTATGTACATGTGCTATATGTAAATATATACTCAGACGCCAGTCTACCGTCTGGCGCGCTTCAGTACAGTCGCGCACAGACAGAGTTTAACCGATCCATAAATAATATAAACTCGTTTGCTTATCGTGTTTTTCATTTATAAATACTAATTTGTTAATGTTTTCTTAATCTTACGTCTCGTTTACTTGTAAATTAAGTGACTACTAAAAATAAATAATTCATAAAATTCAGTGTTTTTGCAAAGGACATGCTCTTGTGACGTCAACAATTAATTGAAGTGTTTGGGTGTTTATGTTTTTGTATTAGGTACTTTATTGACTCAGGACAACTCGTTACATTACATTGTCTTCTGATTGGTTTGTTTGTCAACAATGGCGACCGCTAACGATACCGGTACGTATGTAATTCAAATCTATAATAATATCTAACAGGGGTAACAATACTATGATCTTTATTAAAATATTGTCACCGTTTTAGAACTATATTTTCTCCAGTTTTCAAATCTTTATAGCGAGTTCTATCTTCAATATTTCAGCCTTTTTACCGCCACCGAGAAAGACCCAAAAACGTTGGCTATATGTTCGAAAACATTTGCTATACCACAATTATTTGTTACACAGCAATCTGAATAAAGCCCTACAAACAGTACTATTCTATAGCAATTTATTAACATTATTCATCATCAGTTCCAGGGCTGGAGCGTCTGATGCGCCTGGACACGGTGAACGTCAACCAGAAGGGGTCTGGCTTCAAGGGCAACAAGTACATCATCCACTCTGAGGGCGAGCAGCTGTTCCACCTGAAGGAAGATGGCCACGCCCTCACCTTCCTCGCTCACGGCAGCAACAGGGGGTTCCATATGGACGGCGTGGATAACTTGGGGCAGAATGTAAGGAAACTATTCTTCTATACTAATATTATAAAAAGGCAAAGAAATGTTTGTTTGTACATACCTTAAAGGCTCCAAAACTACTGAACCAATTTGAAAAAAATATTTCACTGTTGGAAAGCTACATAGACATTACACTCTCATACATACATATGGATTCCCAAATAATTTAGGCTATATTTTATTCCTATTTTAAAGAAATTGTATTGCTATTTTCCTGAAATGGAAACCATAGAAATGAAAACAAAGGAGTGTGAGTAATCAATCAACTAAGTAGTTAATTAACAAGTTAAGTATCATTATGAAGTGCCAATGCATTAATCAGAAATCTAAGCTCTTACTTTGTGCTATCTTTTACGAGAATAAGTAGTGAGTAACACAAATTCTTCAAGAATGCGTAATATTATATTACTTTATTTAATCCTATTAGGTAGTCAATTGTTTTTACCAATATAATTTCAAACAAAAATATAAATAAATTACAATCTAAGATTTAAGTACTTTAATTCTATAGGCCCTTATAGTAAATTACAACAAAATGCGTCACAAGTCATAATCTTAAATGTTTACTACACATTAAACTGAAAGACATAGTATTAAGAACTAACTATTAATTTATTCTTGGAGTTTAAACAATAATGCTAAGTGCATTGTTTGATATACCTCATTGATAAAATTTTAAGTGCAATAAAAACTGGTTTGAAATCAATTCACCGTTAGTACAGATAATTGCACCTAAACGGGGCTATTTCTGTTCGCCCATGTGGGGTCAACAACCCAATGACACCCCGACCGCAGGGAGCGCCATTGCGTCATGACCGTAAATGGCAATACTAAACTAAATTAAAGGCAAATGTTAGCACGTCCAGTAATCTTATACGTGTGCATTGCCTAAATGATTGTACCTAATGGATTTTTGTGTGGCCAGTGGAACAGGACCTTTCAAGGAACCGCCCCTTTTTATGGTGTGTGCCAAAGTAACGTAGAGAGTACAAGATATCATAGGGTAACTGGTATATAGTGACCGAAATATGAAGTCATGATTACAAACAACTTTCCCAAAGAAACTTTTATTTTGATTCTCAATTGATTAATCACAATAACATAACAGCTGTTCAAAATTTTGAACGTTGTGTTTGATTAAACTAATGAGTAAAGGAAAGTCTCGGGGAAAGTTATTTGTAATCATGAGTATAATCATGTGTTCAAGTATCGGTCACTAATTTACCAGTCACCCTAAATATTTTTGGTGATTCATCTATTCCCTACAGATCAGAGGTTATCATGCTGGGATTCGTTCAATTTGGTGTACCAGCTATTCGAAGTAATCTTGTATGGTCAGAATGGTTATAAGCAGGGTACTCATTACCAGCTTAAAGAGGGCTGAATTGACTATAGCGTGAAGTGTACCTAGAGATATAATGAATCATTAAAAAGCTTTCAAATAACCTGTATACCAATATATTTGCCTCCTGAGCAGCACTGTTCTCTAATTAACTAAGTGAAGTAATGTGTATTTATTTATTTGTCAGTAGTCACCATGCTAGCTTTACAATTAAATGCTGAACCAGGAATAACCCGAACCCGGGACACTGTCACCGATGTTATTTTTATCAAGCACAGTATAACAATAACAAAGTCGTCAGTTGTACTTACTGATAAATACATCCGCTGTATAAAACAAAATAGTATTCTTAGAAAACTTTGTTATTTGTGACAGAAGGAACAGACGACAGCACATCAAGTTACCACAATCTGTCAAATTTCTTCAGTAGATTTTCAACCTTATCACAATAATAGCGGAAAGGTTAATGTTCGGTTGGTAAAATTTGACAGATTCGGGTAGGTTGACCTGCTGTCGATGTCGTCTGTACAAAGTCGCACGATTTAGAGTGGCCGGCCTGAAGTTAGCCTCTCCGGGCGATCGCGCATGAATAGTCGTAAACAAAAGATTTAAGTGTTGATTTTTAATGGCTGGTGTTGATTAGCTGGTGCAGTCTTTATTCCCTGCGCCCCATCCCCGCACCTCTGTTTATTTTGACCTTATTTTGTTCGCTGCGTGCGACGCCATGCTTGCTAGCTTCAGGCCGGTCACTACACAGCACGCGAATTGTATTTTTGACGAAATCTGTACAAATTCCAGGTGTTCTCTCTCCGTCGGCCTAGCGTGTTCATCAAAGACAAGGTGGAGGTCTACATGAACAACACCCTGGTGAGCATCATCCGCAAGGAGTCCACGTTTGTGACCCCTGTGTTCAGCATCAACGATGCTCACGACACCCCCACGCTCAGGATCAAGGGGGACTTCTCGGACTATGATTTTCAGGTAACTCGATAATGAAACCTTAGAAATGTAAAGTCCCTTGGTCAGGAATTGTCCAAGATAGGGTTGATGCCATATATATACTATTTATAATACTTTGAATACGTAGGTTTAACCAGTATAACGTACAGTTTATGAAATTTAGGATTAACGTTGAAGAAACATTTCATGACTACCTATCTCAAAATATATGTGCTTCTACTTTGGTGCATTGTGTGATGGGACTTGGGACGCATGATAACCTCTTTAACTTAGTAAAATATCCTATCTGGAGTGTCCTCTTCTTTAGACAGTATATTGCGGTCAAATTCATGACCTCTCCATCATCACGCCTTAGCAACAGGCCTATAGCTATACCCTCATGTCTTGTTTCAGCTGCAGACGTCCGCGAAGGTCACCATCGGCAGGATTAAGAAGAAGTTCCGTGGCCTGCTGAAGGAGATGTTCACCTACCACGACGATTACGTCGTCTCCTTCCCGATGGACCTGGACGTGCGCTTCAAGATAGCTGTCATCTCAGCCTGCATACTTATTGTAAGTGCTTATAGTAATTTAAGGTAATAACTAGCTTCCATTTTCCATATCCTGGAGGAACAAATTCACGGACAAAGATAAAAAGTAGCCTATGTGTTATTCGGATGTATAGCCTATATTACTGCCAAGTTTCATCTAAATCCGTCTAGTGGTTTGCGCGAAAGAGTAACAAACATACGTGCATCCATTATTAATAGGATAGGGCAGTGTATTAAGAGTATCATGAGCCAGCTCTGCACGTATATACTTATAATTGTGATTTGTTTAGTCACAGCTCTTGAAAAGTACTTGAGCTAAGTATTATCGTAACCTCATTTTTGTTGGCTAAGTATAGCACAGCAGTAATGCCAATGGCACTTTATCATTGTTAATGGCAAGTTCTTTAAAAGTCCTCAGAACCCGATGTTTATTTATTCAAATTCCAAAGCAGTACTTCCAAAGATATCCAGGTAGACGTCCTTATTTATATTTGTATAATCTTATATATATAAAAGAAAGTCGGGTTTGTTCAAACACTTATAACTCGAGATCTGCTGGACCGATTTTCATGGTTTTTGGTTCGTTGGATTCGTCTCCGCCCCGAATAACAGAATACATCTTAAAAACAATAAAAAAATACGAATACATAAAAAAAGAAAGATTTTACTTAAAACGTTCATTTTTTTCGTACCTGTCAAATACTGGGTTATTCTCAAACTGCCCCATTCTTTTGTTTAGCAAACGCGAACATCGATTCTCAAATGCATCCACGGCATTTTTATTTAGAAATAAATATTACAGTAAAAAGGTACTTTAAGTTTCATTTTGACCCACGGATACTTCAAATAGTAAATTATTTAAAATATTTTTATATCTCAATGTTCCCCACGTAAAAAGCAACGAAATATTAAAATACGAAAGTTTCATTTTTTTCCATAACATCTTGCTGAGGAACAGTCGGTATAAAAATGTTATGCGTCGTGACAACTGAATAAGATAGGTGGTTTATTCTTTTAAACATTGAGAACATCACTAAGGTTTCGTATTAAATTAGATGGACATTCAGCTAAGTAGTAGGGAATCATAACTGAATTGGCAGAAAATGCATAACCGACTAACCTTAGCGAAATAATGGGCAAAAATAAAATAAAGGGTTGAAATTGAATCGTTATTAGTTACGACAAGATGCAATCCAAATATCATATTTATTTTTATAATTCTTTTAAGAAAACGTGTGGAGCAATTTGACAACTAACCCACTCATAATTATTTGTTTTCGGAAATACAAAATTCTTTTTCAATTTTTAAGGTCGTGGGGCAAATTGGAAAACGCTTTAATTCTAATTTAATTATAATATTTTTTTTCGTGGTGACTTTGGAATACTTCGTGGATGAAAATGAGAATAAGCCACAATACTTACTGTAAGTAATGATTGACCATTTGTGCATGCTTTCAGAAATTAAAAAAGGGTGAATAAACTATTTGTCTGTTGTTTTTTTTAATCAGTTAGAAGTTTCCTCAAATATTTTGTAAAAATAATTACAAAATGCGGCCCGCACCAAAAAGTAAAGTACTAGGATTGCATAAATTTCCTGAGTACAAACCAACCAAGGGATCTCGATGCAGGACCGCATACTTACGGGATCCCAGCCTGCAACCTGCCCTCACCACAAGTTACAGACGCAGCACAAATTACCACAATCTGTCAAATTACCTGCAATAGATTTTCAACCTTATCACAATGGAGGTAAAGAAAGAAGAAGAAAGAAAGAAAAACTATTTATTCGCAATCAAAAATGTATAACGCATACAAAATGTACTATGACAACACGAAAAACATAAAATAAAATACACATACAATATTGGACGTGACACAGATTATACGTATGTAGGTATAAATTGCGTCATTTTTGCGCGAAAGGGTCAGCGCTCAGCATTATGCTGTGCTCGCACTCGAAAACGCGAGACAACAGCGCTGGTTTTCAGCGCTGACCCGCGCGTCCTTACCTCGGGACCACAAACAAGGTCCGAGGCAACAACGGACACATACGTTGTCTCAGCCTGGGGCATGCAAAAACATTATAAATTATTTACATAAAAAGTAACAAACAAAAAATAAAAATAAAGAAACTATATATAACCGAAAAAAGTTAAGAAATACAAAAAATAATATACTACATAAATTTCTATACGAGAATGTGTTTAACAATAACAATAAATAAGAAGCATTTGTGAACTATATATATACCCTTTGACCATAGACTGGGCGGACACGGTCGAGGGAGGTAGGTTGATGTTCGATTGGTAAAATTTGATAGATTCGTTTACGTTGACCTGCTGTCGTCTGTACCAGGACATCATAATTTATAACTCAAGAACGACTGAAAATTGGTAGAGAGGTAGCTAAGAACTGGGATAAGGACATAG
>NWSH02000517.1:16360486-16370603 GCA_002382865.2 Heliothis virescens
GGAGCAATGATCTTCCCGGTACCCATCGATTACTGGCGACTGACGATGCAGCGGGTATTATTACTGTCTTTTTACACACTTGAGGTTGATTGAAATTCTTAGGTGTTATTGATAAATCTGCGGACAGTTGCACTAAACATATACAACACATAATAAAATTTTATTCTTTCTTAAATAATACTAATGGCTACTTGTAGCACCTTATTACATAAAGACTTCTTTGGCAAAACTCATAACAAGAAGATCTCTTAATGAAGTATGTTTTCTCCAAATATAGGCTAGATGACGATCTAAAAGATAAATTATAGCCAAAAATAAGGTGCTTTACACAAAACTATTCGTTGAAACTCAAAAACCACACTGAGATCTATCTTACCATAGATAATTTATAATAGAGGAAAGAACGCGACGGAGTATCAGTATCAACAAATATCGGTCGGCGGGCTAGATCTATCGGTTAAGATGTGCGGCGCAGCGAGCGGCACGCGGCTCACGTCGCACCGCGCGCGGCGAACGGCGCTTTGTAATACTTCGCCACTCGTCTCACTAAAAATCAATAACGATGTGGTGCGAAACGACCCTTGCTGTATCCGAACACTGGTGGAATGGCGGACTTAAAAGTTATGTCTTAGATGACTCGAAGTTAATAATTTCTGATTGTTGAGATTAAATATATGCATTCTCGGTGTTGGTTGGGTGTGTGGTGGTGTTGACGCTTGTATGTTAAATTGGTTTTGCCAAGAAAAGTGAAGGTTACTTCCAACTAGCTTTCAATAAAAATGCAGTGTATAATAAGAGCAACAGAGTACGGAAATTGTCCAAGTGCAGATGCCTATTCTGCATTTCTGAACATACCCAGCTAGCGCCACGCACAGCTTTGCCCTAGTGGGAACCACTACAGGAGGCTTACGGTACGATGACACCTCATACCGCGAGACAGCCGAATAACAACGCGCGCCTCCGACACGAGCCTTCGTTCTTCACCTCGAGTACATCTCTTCACTATGTTCATGTCATGCGCGCGTTTTGCTGCAGGTGGTTGAGGACACGAAAAGACGACACGGGTGTGTGATGCGTTGCTGCACACTGTGTGCCACAGTGACACCCGTGGAATTTCACCATAAGATTACCTAAGCTTATTCTAGATCAGGATCAATGGACACATGAAACTATGTTTACAGGGAAAAAGTCAGAACTAATTGAAGTGATTACTGGCATGTTGTGTCGCCGCATTGCTACCGCCGCTGATCAATCAGCGCAGGTGCGCTAATTAGCACTTATTAATATTTTGCTGTAGCAATTAACTTTGCCCTTGATTAGTAACTGGTCTTGTTCCAGTGCTGTTATGTAATATTGTGTGGAGTATCTAGTCAATGTTGTTACGTGGGAATATGATAGTGTACATAATGTCTGATATGATACATGATTGATTATTCTTCCGTAATATTTTGAATTTCATGCTTTAAACAAAGGTACATAATTCAAAAGAAAGTGGATAAACACGTATGAAACATATGTTGGAGCGGTGATTATAACCAAGATTTACTCTCTTAAACACAAGTTGAAAACGAACTAATATTTAAGCCAGCAAAAATGCTCGTACGTATTACACTCCATATACATTTGAATCACGTCCATATGATCCTCGAATTCAAAATGGCGGAGAGCACAAAGGCTCCTACCTATGAACAAAGCTGCAGAGTACTGTTGCCATACTTCTGCGATTGAATGCGACCGGAGGCTTCGCCTCAGCATTTTCCATGCCAGCTGATTTCCAGTCACGGACATCGTGCCTTCCCTTCTTGCAGTACAAGCTCGCCTAGTATATACTTCTCTGCCTCTCGATCCACTCCGTCCCGTAATCTCGTATCCGCGCGGTATCAGTTCTTCGACCCGGCAGTCTCTTATTGATCACTCTGACCAATACGTGACTCTCACATTGATCTGAATTCCCCTGGTTCCTGGGTGTCGGTGGTCCTAATGTCTTACGGCATGACCCAAGGTCTCTGATAGGTCGCTTCACGATCTGTCAGCATTGACTCCTCACAGGAGGTAATGCCGATAACCGGCTCGGGATGCTCTAATTTGAACCTTGTGCTCTCTTTTGTTGATGCGGCTTCTATACAGACCGGGTCTAAGCTTGCACCGGTTTTGTGCCGGAATTAAAAACTCTAACATTGTTAAAAGATTCACGTATCCTTGTCGGTAATTAACTTTATTTATACTAGCTTCTGCCCGCCGACGTCGTACGCGAGAACATGTCGCTTAGCCCAGCGATAACGGTTTTCAAAAGGAAAGATCTTAAACGTCTGATGTCGATATTTAGAGCCCGGGAAACGACGGGTTGCGCGAGACGATTCGAGATGTTTCAGACTATCATACCATACCCATTGCATTGACTGCCTTTAGAAGTATGGACAACCGCCATCTAGGTTAAACAGTCCGTGTGAAAAACAGCGACACCGTCACACAACGAAGGGCAGAAAGAAAAACAGCTTAAATTTCATCTATTAGCTTAAAACTGGACGGAGTTTCATAGACACTAACCCCCCCTTGTAACCCCCTACAGGCAGAATATTCCAAAAAATAATTATTGCGTCATTCTTAATTTCTAAACCAAATATTAATTGTTAACCAAATTAGCTTCAAAACTGACGGAGTTTCATACAAATTTACCCCCTCCTTTTTACCCCCTTAAAGAGCGAATTTCCAAAAAAAAAATAGCCTATATGTTATTCTGGTATATAAGCTATATGTCTGCCAAGTTTCATCTAAATCCGTCCAGTGGATCCTGAGATTAGCGTGTACAAACAAACAAACAAACATTCAAACATACAAACAGACAAAATTTTTTTTTCGAATTCTTACTCTTCTTTCAATTTCTAATAACCCCACATATTTTGTTTTGTAAAAATATAAAATGTACAGACACGATTTTTTTACTGTTTTATTATATGTATAGAAGATATGCTACTTTGTGTACATGCTGCTAGGATAGTGTATAAGGATACTACTACTAGGTATTGTTTTTTAAAATGCTGGTTTAAAATTGAACAAGCGTAGAAGTTTTAGAAAATTTTTACATATCATTCTAAATAAACGTGCCTAGGCAGACATCAAAGGTTATAAAAAAAGATTGTACATTCAGCCTTACTAGTTTTAAATAATGTATCTTCTATAATGATATAATTCCTCTGTGGTGGTGACCACGGCCGGTTAATGCAATTCATGCTGCACTAATGGATTGGTGATGCATCTGGTCTGCCCGTCGCCAGCCTCACATGATCTATCGACATTGTTTAGTGGTCTATTTTTCTAATAATATCCTCTCGTTACAATATTTAATATTGCGCCTATTTTTTTTATAAATATGATAATGTTATTTCATCATATTGTCGTAAAATCTCATTTAAAATTGAATCTATTAATGTCAGTCATCCATTGGCTTATAGAGACTTACGTTTTAATAAATCTCGTATACAAAAATCTAACAAATATAAAAACCCTGTTACACTTCGTGACCTACCCGGGAATAGAAACTAGGTCCCGATATACAACAGTAAAGTTGCACTCTTAACCTATAGAACCAAAGGAGCGTCTCAAGGAACTTAATATATACTTACTCGGAATAATATGAAGTGGAGGAATATCAGTTATCCATTTTGACGGCTTATTAAACCAAAGTTTCTCGTACTTAGTGAAATTCTCAGACGTTACTAAAACCTCGGTGTGGGACTAGGAATTTCTAAGAGCTTTACTCGCGCCAGTCTCTAACATTTAACGTGTATGGGAATTTGCGCTTCTCCTTGCACATTGTATGGAATGTTGTTATATCTTTTCCACTTACTCGTTAGAGTTTATGACACTAGTGCTCTAGTGTCATAAATACGAAACGGTACCGTCAATTATTTATATTTTTCTTACATGTTTTTCTTTACATAAATATTTCCTTATATATTTTATACAAGATTAATTTTTAATTTCATTTACGCATGCATTTCTTTATGCACAACAAACAACAACAAGCACAAATCTTAAACAAAAACATCCAAAATATTTTCTTACCACGTTACAACCTTTAACAGATATCGTACCGGTCACCAGAAACCCCATTTGGTAGCAGTATTGATCAATGGCATCGGAGCCGTGCACTCCCTGATTCATAGCCCGAGGATATCTCCGTCATTCAGAACGTTCCTCGGTTGATGTTCCAACGTCCGATAATGTGTGAAGGGTGGTCGGTGATGGATCCCAACAGATTTCCTCCCACGAAAAGTATTCGAATCCCGATTTATTTTCGCGCGGACTCAATTCAATACGGAAGGCTGTTTTTAGAATGTTGTAAATGTCAAGTGACGTTCGTTTTTGGGATGAATGTGGGAACAAGTTTTATTAAAGAGGATATTTTTGTGAATTGGAAAAATAAAAACTAGATATTTTTATTTTTCCAATTCACAAATTACAGTACAATTCATCCTACGATATGATGTACTTTAAATACACTACAGAACATAGACAAAGTCTATCTTTATTTTAGTATCAGTTTCTTCTCAACTGCTACAACTCTTGTTTATTAACTAAAGATAGACTAGATTTTTTTCTCCTATAGACTAAAAAACTATATCGGTCACTACATCGGTCTAGCTCAGCAAAATGTTGTACCTACTACTAACACTACTCACTCACGCCTTCCATGCGCCGAATAGGTGCAAATCACCGTACCGCACCGTGTCGCGCTGCACCGCGCCGTGTCGCACCACACCGCACCGTTTGTCACCGAACGCGCTTTGATTTCAGTAAAAGCCTTTTTGTGGTGTTTGGTTTCTGTCGCGAGATACAAGCACAAATATATTGAGTGCCGGCCTGTTTGTGACCCAAAGTTATAGGAGAAACGTGGCCAAATAAACTCGACTGCTCTATGATATAGTGAGGAGATCGTATCGATACTTATTCCTGATTTAATAGCAGCTGCGTGTTAGATATATTGTACGAAAGCTTTAACTTTGTGCAATTTTGGAAATTGAGCTAATTTTACAGCAATTTTTACCTGTGTTACAGCACCGTGTGTTAATATCACCAAGATTCTAACTATTATAATACGGTGCTGTCAAAGGTCTATGAAACTAAAAGTTCTTATCAAAACAAAAAGGTTTTTTTAAGTTTACGTTGATAGGTAAATGTTCATTCATGTTGTGAATCCAAAAATGATATAAAAAAGTCAAGCTGTGCAGGTTTCATTGACATGGCTGAACATCGTCACGCTTCAGGCCATGACAAATATAATCTAACCTGTCGATCAAACTGAAGTGCAATTTATTTTTCAGTAAATGTAAAGCTATTGGCCAGCTTCTTGAAAATTGAGCTATATTACACTTGTATCGTCAAAAAAGTGTAGAGAAAACTTTCAATATTTATGGAAAACGAAGCTACTGTAAACCTACACCAACGTCCCGTGCTAATTACTCTGCGTTCCTAAATAAAAATTGGCCTATAGAGTTTTGCGATAACTATCCAACACTGAAAGGATTTTCCAGATCGGTCCAGTAGTTCCCGAAATTAACACGTGCAAACAAACAAATAGCTTTATAATATTAGTATGAATAAACGATTCCTTTATTCAGAGTAATATCATTATTCTAGCCAAACCTCCATAAATTTACTCCAAATAAATTGATTGATTTCATGAAAGCTTGAAAGCTTACTGCTCTTCCTAAGTCTGTCGAATGTGGAATTCATCATCCATGACTCGAAGTTAATGACCTGAAATATTGAAACCAATCAAACTAGTCTAGCAGTTCTCTTAGATAAAGCCCAACCATAGTATTCCGATTTTATCGATTGTGAATAAAGATTGAATAAGTATCTCTAAAACAATCACTAAATACATCTTGAACTTAAGGTCACTCTCTCAACTTTAACGTTTCTTAATCAAAATAAAAATAATATTTCAATTGGTATCTTTTAAGTGAACTTTTTGGTTCGATCTGAAATCGTCAACCGCACTCGAATGAAATTTAATCTGATTATTTTAGTGGAATCCGTTTAAATTCAGACCTTCTTATTTTCTTTCAACTATTGGAAGACTTTCAGTTAGTCTAATAAGAGTTTTATTTTATTTGAGTCCTATCTACTAATTTGAAGAGTGATTGATCTATTTTAGAACCGAGACTTGCCCGACATGGGTGATAATAAATATTTTAAATATTAATATTTAGCACTTTTTTTAGGCAGGTTTATTATGCAGCTTGAAATTAACTTCACTTAATACGCTAGTTATTGAGTTAGTGTAACTATAAAGTATGCCTTACACAAGTGTATTCTTAGGCTCTTAATAAATTAAAATATTACTTAAATAGACCTCTATAAAAATAATGATAAAAACTAATAATTAACTCATTAGATAAGCCAAAGTCTAATAAAAAGTTGACGAAACCTTATAACTTTACATGTACCCAATAAAAACTATCAACTAGAAATTAAAGAGTAATTATTCTAATTAAATATGTAACAAACTTTCTTAACTCATCGATGACTTCAAAGAAATCTGAAAAATACGAATTGATATTTTAAGTTCAATGAAAGATAAATATAGCATAATTTATGTGTTTTCGTGACCAACATTGTAAAGATTATAATCTATGCTTATAAAAATCAAAGTCTTGACTCGTTTACTGACTCATCAACGCAGGGCTCAAACCCGTGAACCAATAAAACTCAAATTTTGCACAGAGGCTCATCATAAGACTCTCACGCGAGAAAAGAAAGATTTCCCGAAACTCCCACGGAAACGCGAAAAAACGGGATTTTAAGATCCACGTGGGCGAAGCCACTGGCAGAACCTAGTAAAAGATAAATATAGTAAAATTTATGTGTTTTTGTGATCAACATTGTTAAGATTATAATCGCGTAATAAATGAACTTAGTAATAAACTTTACAAGTTATTTTGAATTCAATTTGGCTGCGTCTGAGTTGCTCAGAAGGTTGTATGTAATTATTGTACTTGTCTTGTATAAGCCCACAAACTGATTGCTATTAAAACACTAAAATTGTTTGCACAGTGTTTTCGTAGCCTTTACTAAATATGTTAAAATTCATTAACGCTAATCTAAATATTTAATTACGTTAAGATTCTCAGTAGCGGCTTGTAATACAGATTTGTTTGCTTGTAGGTAACAGATTCGCGCTATTTTCTGTGGGGGCCTAATTAAAATAACTGATTAAACGTAAACTATAATGTAATGTAACTAGAAAAAATATTTAGGCTCTGGTTGCGGGAAGAATTCGCCCCAACAAGCGGATGAAAGTACTGGTGAAAGCTATATAATGATATGCGTAAAATATATCATGTCTTGTTTCTTATTAGGAGTAGGTACTTCAATCCAGTGAAAACGTTTGAACCTGTGGAGGTCCTTGTTAGTGAGCTAGATTAACCTCTATAACTAGAGAGGAGATTCTATTTAAAATAGAGTTAATTATCATTTTATAAACGTGCATTAATTTGTTTATTTCAAGCAGTTTCGGCTGAGGTTTCATTGTTAGTCTTTTCAGATGAAGTTTACGCCACAGATCTACTTGCTGAAAATAAGTTGCGGTTAATTAAATATTTTTAGTTAGTTTTTATTATTGTTGGTTGTGTAGTTTGTACAAACACTAACACTTACACTGATAATAATAAGAACGTTTGAAGTTCTTGAAAAATAAAAAGTTGAGCGAATTAGACATGACTTAGGCATATGATTTAATTATGGCTTAATCAATAACAAAATTAGTCTTTAGCGTTCAGTGAGCCGTGTTGCAAGTTGGCTTGACTTTTACAAACCTACATAGAATGACAAGTAAACCATAACAATACGTTCAGGTGATTTTAAACTACTTACTTTCAATATTTTAGTATCAGTTTTTTGACTTTCTACGCAGCTAAATAAACTGCAAAATAACCGGGAGTTGCCCAAAATTTCCAACAAAAGTAACTGGTTGGAAAGTTGTCGCATCCTTGGGGTATGCAGATGAGAAGCTTATCCGACGATAGGGCGCGACCTTGCCCGTCCTCGGATTTATCCTCAGAATTCATTCTTAATGAGTTGCGCTTATATCTTGCCCTCTGTTTAGGGTTGCCAGCCTCATATACTTTTATATGGAATTTTTATTGCTGGAAATACTTTGTAAAATAGCTTTATGGCCTGAGTTGGGAATAGATAGAAGCAGTTAAAATTTTAATTTTTAATGTCGTTATGTTTAGATGAGATTCGTAAAAAGATTTATGCATTAAATATGTATATTGCAAATAGGTACGTTTTTAAGTCTTAGATTTCTGATTTTGTACATAATATCTTTAATTAAAATTCTACTACATAATAAAAATAAATAAAATTCTAATACATAATGGAAACATACAGGACAAAGTTAAAAAAAATGTTGCCGGGGTCTCTAAGTTTTGTCGTGAGAAAAATAAATAAAATATACCTAAACAAAAATTCCGTCCGTCGCAAGATACTAATAAACAGCTTGTACTTTTAAAGTTGGCTAAAACCTGCTGTAAAAGTATTCAAGTTTTCGAGTAAAGTACCTATCTACTAGAAGTTTATCTGTCAGCCCTACTTACCGTCCTTCACACCTCGGCTTTACAAAAGAGTATGTGGGCTAGTATTCATTTTACCTTTATACTTTAGTATAAATATATTTAATTATGAATTACTTGCATTACATTGCGTATCTTCACGCTAGCTTAATACAGAGATGAGCAAAGGTGTATGGTGCCGTCAAATAACTTTGCTTGTCCGAATTTAACCCATTGACACCACACGCTTGCCCAGTAGGGATTTGCTCATATTCTTTTAGTATATAGTAACCAAATTCGTACAAGCAAATGCTGCTCGAAAATATGTGTACGAACAAATGTGCTAGCAGTTAAATGGCTAACTTCAAAGACGGAAAGACTACAATTTGAAGAGTGTACAATAATGTAATATATTTAAGATCGAGACACCTTTTCATAGACGATCGGTTAGCCCCATGGTAAGCTATAAATTAGCTTGTGTTATGGTTGCTAACACAACTAATAAACTACATGCAATTACATATAAATTTTTCATTTCTTATACAACCAAACCACAGCCAACAAGCATGCTCATCACACAAATGTTGACCGTTCCTGGCATCGAACCCGCGACCATCAATTCGGCAGTCAAGTATGGTAAAAAATTGCGCCAACGAGGTCGTCAAATACAATGATATGTTCTTTGTATAAAATGAGTACGCACCATTTAATACAGAGACATTAGGCTCAATACAGATTCCTATTCGTTTGTAACTGTGATGATACCCTCAAGAAATAGTTGGGACCAAGGTTTCCAAAGTGTTGTCTAGGTAACAAAGCATAAATTACCAATCTAGCCGGACTCGACTGTTGGAGTTTGTGAATCACTAGCTAGAGCTAAGTTTTGTCCTACAAGTTTGTGCGGAGTGTCCACTGTTCAACTTAGAGTGTACAAAGACCGCTGAGACTTATGTATACACTCCATAAGATATAATAACGTATAGTGTTAGATATAAAAATGGCAAATACTTAATTGCATAGACACAATATTAAATTTTCTCTCACTTGGGGCGTAGGGTACTCGATTAGGATGGGATATGCCCAAAATACTTTTCTCTAAATAAAACTCAATATTCCCAATATTATTTAGCCAGACTAAAACTATATTTATTCACCCGAGGTCACCAGACCTTTGTTATTTAGAATATTTTTATAACTAATGGACGTTCGAAAAATACACCGATATTACTTTTTATCAAGAAAAAATAATTGAAACAGGAGATCCAATTTGTCCAATTATTGCCAGCGTTTAGTTGGTGAAACAATTTGAAAGTGATATTGTGAAAAATAACAGATATTTCCCGCGACTTCGCCCGCGTGGAATTCGTTAAACGACACACAGCGCCATCTACAATCCATCCATCAAGCAAACAATATTTTTGTTTTCCCTCGGGAATATCTATTTTTTTCGGGATAAAAAGTACCCTATTATTTAATCCGGACTTCTAACTTTACGTCTGCAAAATTTCAAAGCAATCGGTTCAGTAGTTACGGCGTGAAAGCGGAACAAACAAACAAAC
>NWSH02000517.1:16372707-16428211 GCA_002382865.2 Heliothis virescens
ATCCATCCATCAAGCAAACAATATTTTTGTTTTCCCTCGGGAATATCTATTTTTTTCGGGATAAAAAGTACCCTATTATTTAATCCGGACTTCTAACTTTACGTCTGCAAAATTTCAAAGCAATCGGTTCAGTAGTTACGGCGTGAAAGCGGAACAAACAAACAAACTCACTTTCCGATTTATAATATTAGTAAGGATTTACGTTGTTAAACTGAAAGACGCCACGTGTAAAGTCATCAACCCTTATAAGGCTCTTAAAAATAATTTTGAGAATTTCGTAGTCTTACACTGTTAACATAACTACTACATATTTTATCATGATAATATTTTTAAAGCTCCTACGAAGGTATGGGAGAGAAGCTCAAAATTAAATTAAAATGAAGCCTTACTTATCTTTTCAGCAAGTAAAATGATTCCATATTTTATAAATCTTCGTATAAGAAAGGATTTGACTATATGGCATTATTTTAAACCTCTCGAAATTACAAAAAAGTGAACAAGATTAGACTTGGTTTTTTTGCGAAGAAAACTTTTGTAGATGTTTACAAGAAAGAAGATCAATGACTTGTCATTTAGTTGAAGAAAGGAATATTTTAAAATGTAAATAAGGCGATAGTGTCTCTAAAGTTTAGTGACGAGAATTTTTATCGTGAAAATGTTGAAGGTTGAACGTTTGAAGGTTTGAACAGTAAGGCTGTAGCTAGCGTAGAAATAGCTCAGCTAGTACAATGGTTTTAGAGTCGCAGCCACTAACAAACGGTTGAAGTTGAGTCTGTCACGTTGTATGGTTGAGTAAATGATAAATGAGCGAGGTTTGAATGTGGCGACGCTCAACTTACACCTGCACTCGGACGGGCAACCGTTGAGCGATTGTCGTTGCCAATTGCTAGTTGTTTGGGTATTGAAACGCAGGTTTTCGGATCATTTAAAAGTATTTTTATTGCAAATCAACCTTACATTTCAAAATATTAATGAAAGAGGTGTTATGTCTAAAATATTTTTAACTTAAAAGGATATAAAACCAAGTCTAATAATGTAGCCATTTGAAATTACACAACACTTAGTCCATAAAGTAAAGCGAAATTAAACATAGGCAACAACTAATAATAAAATTAGTCTAAAATCTGATGAATGGCTAGTAAAGGTTTAAATTAACTACAAAACAATAAAATTATGATTTGAGATTAGCACGCGGGTCCTTAAATCTAATTTATTTGAAGTCAGAGCTAGTGGCCGGCGTTCATTGTTCTGTATTATGTACGAAGAGAAATCAGGTGTTTGGTGTAGCTATTATTATTAGAGTACAACTAATATTGAGGGTTTTAAAAGAACCTTTGTTAGGTGTAATAAAATTGCATTGTTACAGCTTTGAATTAAAACTGTTAGACATAAACTTCTTTCTATTTTTTTTACGTTTAACAGCTTTACTTTGTATTATTTTCAGGGAATTGTCGCCTAAAACACAACTTTAAAAAAAAATACAGATTGCTGCGCAACATTAAACCCGTTTTGCTAGTTTCATGTTTATAAAAATACAAAGCAACTGCAACTGCTAGCGGTCGTAGTTACACGATAGCGCCACCAACACCACGAGTGTCGACAATAATTAGCCACTTCATGAATACCAAACTACTTTGTAGTCGCGGCTGTGCCCGTTATGATGCGGCTCATTACTAAATTATAGACGCGCATAACGAGTTGCTGCTGATATATTCTCAACAAGCAATGGATAGATTTTTAAGTGTTCATTTTCGGCTGTAATTTCCCAATGGGTTCAGCATTAAGGTTGGCTGGATTTAGAATTTAATCTAGCTATTTTGTATAATAGAGTTCATTTTAGTGGTTTAAATACTACTGTCTGTACGAACTACATTGGGAACCTCAAATCGTAATTACAATGTAAATTAATCTACGTAAAATATGGATGTATTGTACCTTAATCAATATGTTTGATTTTAAGTTACAAAAATAGTTACAGTCACTCATATGGCTTTTTTATCATCTGTTTCAGGTGAATATGAAAAACCGCAGTATTAAAAAAATTTAATGCCACATTGGCTGATATTTCTTAGCTTATACTCCTGTATTTTTAAGTTAGTAGTTAAAGTTAAACGAGGACACCACAAAATTTAACGGCTGCATCAATTCTACAAATAGCAAAAAACAAACGCACACAATCAGTCCATTTAGCCGCGACCAGCATACAAACACCCTGTATACGCCGCGCTATTTGTCAACACCATTTGTTCAACCGTCGCAGATATTACCAGATCGCCCGCAGCTTAATTAAAATTATTTCAAATGTAATCAAGTGTTAAATCATTCCATTCAAAATCATTACTTTCAGTTATTATGATAGGATTACTTTATTTTTGTGTGCAGTTTAGTATTAGACTAAGTCGGTTTATTGGCACTGAGTGTAATTTTGTTTGAACCCTTTATTTTAAGATATTGTACATATATAAGTGTTCCAGCTCTTCCAAATCAACGAGTTATAAGCCAGAAGTCCTCAAATTCTCTGTAATAGAAGTGATACGTGGGAACATTATAAGGACTAAGATTGTGGGTGTATTTTATTACTGTAAGAAAATTAAAAATAAACTTTCTTGACCTTTCCTTATCCAGGACTTTAACATAAATGAAAATCGTATTAATTTATAGTAGGTACATTCTCGAATAGGCCTATACAGCTCTTGTGAAACTTTAAGCTAGTAGCACGGTTCAAAGAAGTGGGTCTCATGGAGATGAACCGGCAAGAAACTCCACGGACACTGTTTAAAAAAAAAAACAGGTGTTGACAATAGTTTACCTACAGTAGGTACAAGCCTCTGTCGGTTTGTACGTTTAACCCGATACCAATCTGCGTTACGTAACACAACAGCACACATTTCGGCACTGTTTAATATTTGAGTGGCGCGAATGACTTCGCATAAACGGGCACATAGCACTCCCCGACCCGTCTGGGCTCCTGTTGGGCCCCGTATACGTAACTGGGCAAGTTATAGAGCCCAAACTTGTCCCGAAGTTACAGTTCATGTGGAAAACGATTATATTTTATTAGTTCCGGCCTTTGAAAGTATTATGCAAGGTTCGGTTATACGAAATAGATTAAAGGTAATTTTGGGATGGTTGGCCTACTTTTGGACGGGGTTTTTGTAGACAATAGTTGGTGGGAACTGTGTGTCTGCTCGTGGAATTTGTGAGGTCTGTGGTGGGAAATTTGTGTGACAATCGTGGTTGAAGGGACATAATATAAGTAACAGGTACTCGTTTAACATTATTTTTGTATGCACATGAGCATAACGTAGCGAACTTCATGTAACTCTTTAACACCTTTTGTATCGTACACTTGCATTGATGAATAAATGATATTTGCATTTGTATTTGTAAAGGTTTATCGGAAAACATTACATGTCAATAGTTACACTAAATGGTTTCTGATTTGGTGAAAAACGTGAGATATTTTTATTCTTTTAGTAGTATTTAATTCAAGTGTCATCAGGACTAATTAATTTATTAAAAAATCTCACAATTATAAATCTGAAACGTTGAACTGTACCTATCATTCTTAGATATTTTACAATCACTAAAATATTATAGCGTTCCTTGTAGACAAAGCTTACTTATAATTTATTCATTAATCAACATAAAACTTCAACTTGGAACCGTTCTCCAACTGAATTATAAAAAATAAGCGGAATATTTTAACCGGCGCCGGCGCCCGGAGAAACGAACAATATTTTTTAAACTTTTATGTTTATTTGATGAACTTTAAATTTCCGTTTAGAATTCCGCAGACGAAATAACCTTATAGTTTTACTGCCTTTGCATCATTACTGTCTTATTCTTCAGGTCTGCTTGTTATGGAATTTCATATTAAATAACTACTTTTTATGTGAAAATTTAAGTTACTACTGCATGATGACCTAAATGTAGTTCATATGTGTGTACCTGAATTACTCATAAAGTTCTACATATTTTTCAGTTATTTTTGTAATATAGTGCCATGTTTGTTTTTCTACTGAGTACCATATTAATACCAGAGACAAAGAACAGAATATATGTTTTCCAAGTATTAAAATAAATCTCGTTTCCACGGAATCATCGCATAAACCCTTAGAATTTCTCTACACCCCGTTACCAAAACACAGTGTAGAATAACTAATTCAAGATGAACTCAAAACTTTTGTAGTTATGCAAAATTACCTACCTTGGAAGTTGGCGCCAAACTTCTAACTACGCACTTACAAGTACTTGTACAGATGACGTCACGGCCGCCATGACACATCACGCCTGTCGTTTGACTTGAATTAGCAAATTGTCGAAATTACTGATTTGTTGCTGTTACGCTTGAACGTTGAAACTTGTAGGTATAAGTTATTTCTGGATGGTATAACGTAGGAGTTTTTATAGCTAAACCAGAAACAGTGAAATGGGGATGCTAGTTTATGGCGCTGCATATTTTAGCGAAAAATTGCGTGAGAGAGGAAAATCTGGATTTTATATTTTTATGCTCGTATTCATAACCTACCTACTGTCTGGGTACCACGTTTTTAGGGTTCCGTACCCAAAGGGTAAAAACGGAACCCTATTACTAAGACTTCGTTGTCTGTCTGTCTGTCTCCCCGTCTGTCTGTCTGTCTGTCTGTCTGTCTGTCTGTCTGTCTGTCTGTCTGTCTGTCTGTCTGTCTGTCTGTCTGTCTGTCTGTCTGTCTGTCTGTCTGTCTGTCTGTCTGTCTGTCTGTCTGTCTGTCTGTCTGTCTGTCTGTCTGTCTGTCTGTCTGTCTGTCTGTCTGTCTGTCTGTCTGTCTGTCTGTCTGTCTGTCTGTCTGTCTGTCTGTCTGTCTGTCTGTCTGTCTGTCTGTCTGTCTGTCTGTCTGTCTGTCTGTCTGTCTGTCTGTCTGTCTGTCTGTCTGTCTGTCTGTCTGTCTGTCTGTCTGTCTGTCTGTCTGTCTGTCTGTCTGTCTGTCTGTCTGTCTGTCTGTCTGTCTGTCTGTCTGTCTGTCTGTCTGTCTGTCTGTCTGTCTGTCTGTCTGTCTGTCTGTCTGTCTGTCTGTCTGTCTGTCTGTCTGTCTGTCTGTCTGTCTGTCTGTCTGTCTGTCTGTCTGTCTGTCTGTCTGTCTGTCTGTCTGTCTGTCTGTCTGTCTGTCTGTCTGTCTGTCTGTCTGTCTGTCTGTCTGTCTGTCTGTCTGTCTGTCTGTCTGTCTGTCTGTCTGTCTGTCTGTCTGTCTGTCTGTCTGTCTGTCTGTCTGTCTGTCTGTCTGTCTGTCTGTCTGTCTGTCTGTCTGTCTGTCTGTCTGTCTGTCTGTCTGTCTGTCTGTCTGTCTGTCTGTCTGTCTGTCTGTCTGTCTGTCTGTCTGTCTGTCTGTCTGTCTGTCTGTCTGTCTGTCTGTCTGTCTGTCTGTCTGTCTGTCTGTCTGTCTGTCTGTCTGTCTGTCTGTCTGTCTGTCTGTCTGTCTGTCTGTCTGTCTGTCTGTCTGTCTGTCTGTCTGTCTGTCTGTCTGTCTGTCTGTCTGTCTGTCTGTCTGTCTGTCTGTCTGTCTGTCTGTCTGTCTGTCTGTCTGTCTGTCTGTCTGTCTGTCTGTCTGTCTGTCTGTCTGTCTGTCTGTCTGTCTGTCTGTCTGTCTGTCTGTCTGTCTGTCTGTCTGTCTGTCTGTCTGTCTGTCTGTCTGTCTGTCTGTCTGTCTGTCTGTCTGTCTGTCTGTCTGTCTGTCTGTCTGTCTGTCTGTCTGTCTGTCTGTCTGTCTGTCTGTCTGTCTGTCTGTCTGTCTGTCTGTCTGTCTGTCTGTCTGTCTGTCTGTCTGTCTGTCTGTCTGTCTGTCTGTCTGTCTGTCTGTCTGTCTGTCTGTCTGTCTGTCTGTCTGTCTGTCTGTCTGTCTGTCTGTCTGTCTGTCTGTCTGTCTGTCTGTCTGTCTGTCTGTCTGTCTGTCTGTCTGTCTGTCTGTCTGTCTGTCTGTCTGTCTGTCTGTCTGTCTGTCTGTCTGTCTGTCTGTCTGTCTGTCTGTCTGTCTGTCTGTCTGTCTGTCTGTCTGTCTGTCTGTCTGTCTGTCTGTCTGTCTGTCTGTCTGTCTGTCTCCACGCTGTATCTCATTAACCGTGATAGCTAGAAAGCTGAAATTTTCACAAATGATGTATTTTCGTTGCCGCTATAACAACAAATACTGAAAATTAAAAAAAGTTATATATTAAGGGGGGTCCCCATACAATAAATTATAAAGACAGTGCAATTTGAATACAACGCCATCTGTCATTCAAGCGTGGAACTACAGCTTGGTACGGAACCCTTCGCGCGCGAGTCCAACTCGCACTTGGCCGGTTTTATTAGAATCGCAGTCATACATTATGGCTCAGTGTCACATTCAATAGTTCATTCACTTCATTTGTATCTGATAACATTCCCCAATGAGTTAATTAAAAAGTCAGCATATGTTTACATCATTAATTAAAAATGAAATAACTAAGTATTAAATACAGGAAAAGATAAATGTAAAAGTTAAATACCCACTGATTATACCTCGCGAGCCATAATAAGATTATAAAACAAAAAATTTGCATCTAAATTAAATGTTGATAGAATTTGGACGGCAATCTGGATTTATTAATATTCATCCTTCTTAAGTATAAAAGAAAAAGCTAATCCAAATTAATTAAAGTTCCAGTAAACAAGGAAATCCCGGAGGTGTGGAAACACCGGTTGCCATGGCAACCCAGACGGTACTAAGGTGGTTTTATGTTTCGGAGGAATTAACTATGATTACTCAAGTCAGATGTTGTAAATGGCACGGGAGGTTACGGCGCTGGTTTTCTCAAGGATACGTAGGTTCGAAACATTTTAGGGCTCAAAATTTTTTTTCTTTTTTAGTTCACCTTGGGTACTTTAATCTAGACTCAGCGAATAAAAGTTCAATGGTCTAGGTGTAACTGCAATAACGACTAGCCTTCTAAAAACCTAATATAGTTCCATAAGAAGTACCTTCACGCCTGGCGTGGCAGACAATCTCGTGGCTGATGTTTTTCCAGCAGATCAGCACAGCCTCCTAATTGGATCACGTAAGATGAGAACTAAATTATTGCTCTCATCTACGTGTTTGTGGAAAATGTTGACGTGACTTTTTGTACAGGACACTTCATAAAACAAGGACCTATTGTCACGAAGGTTTCTTGAACTTATAATTATGAAGATGTACTGGTATATACAGTTATAGACTTGCTGGCATGGCATCCAGAGTTTGTAATAACTATTAAGTATGAATTGAAAGTTATGTTTGAATTTACTGTAAATCTTGCGACAGCCCCATTACAATATGGATGTCTTAATTAAAAGTTCTTAAAATCTGACTAGCGCACGTTGTTTGTGACAAAACTTTTGGATGTTAAAAGTTTTTCACATTTTTTCAGTTTATTATAATGTTTAAGAAATCGTATTTTGTGAAACTTTCTATTCTAGCGAACGTTGTCTAAGTATAGCTCTGAAAATATGCTCCGTTATCCTGTAATACCATCGTACTTCTGAGTACTTATTTATAAAGTTTATCTGAAAAGTTTATTACAGGCTTCATATTTCCATTCATTATATTCAGAATTGATTACCTTTTTACAATCATTTGCTACTTATCGATAACGAGCGAATGATTCGACTTGAAACATTGGGAGTAACGTTCAAAGCCGCGCTTAGTTTAATTACTTTCCGATTTAAATCGATGATTGATTACGATTTCGTCTCGATACCGAGTATCGGATGGTTTAACTGTTGTAGGGTTGTCATGTTTTGCATGTGGTGAGTTGTTATTGTGGGCACAAAGGCAACTTGAGGTTGAGTTTGTCTGTCTGTATGTACGCGATGCCAATCTGTGCTATTAATTCTGAGCTTGTTCTCGAATCCTGTTTCGATGTTTCTGGTTTACTACAGTGGCTTCAATGTGGCTTCAAGCCTGGATTGAGAAATGCTTTGTTCGTGAATGTTTTATCCAACATATAGTTAAGATAAGTTATTACTTGTTCATAGATAAAAATTACATTATAATGCCACATAGTCTCCTGACTTTTAGTGAAACCTATACTTATATAACTATTTAATGGATACAATTGGTGGATGCCTGTTTTTGTAATATCACCCTTTATACTACACTTTATTTTTGTAACATTAAACGTAGTTGTCTTTTTCATCAAAAAAAACACCGGTTTGCACTCCGGGAGTGCTGGCAGAAGTGAAAACATGAATATTGACTGTATGCGTTTTTAATATTTTTTGAGATTATGGAATGAAGAAAGAGCACAACTACTTTTTACTGTCATCACTTGCCCTCGATATTGAGAGTTTCTCAAAAAAATCTTTTGTCCCTATGACTGTACTGGAAGGTGAACTAAAGATTAAAATAATCAAAATTTAAGCACGACTCCATCTATGATTTTGAAGAATAAAAACTATACTCGTACTTTCATACTTGGCTAACTACTTGACTTTGAAAAATTATAGATGGCGCAACACATTTTTTCTCACATGTCTATCCTCGATTTTGAGGGTTCTGGTTGAGCTAAAATTATTCAAATATATATATTTTGAGTTTATTGCTGTGGCCTGGATAAAGATACACCGGCACCATTACATTTTATAAAAATAAAAACCCAAACTCCATCTATGATTTTAAATGATAATTACTAAGCCTGACACTTATCAAATTTCACATGTTTGAAACGTCATAAAATATCTTACCGACCTGTACTTACGGAATTTCTATAGAATTTCGGGTTTCACGATTTTGGGTTTCACGATGTCGGGTTTCACATTTCGGTCACGTGAAACCTGTCGCGAGTTTATATATTTTTCCCCATACAAAAAGTGCTCAACGCCGCTAAAGAAGTTTTCACTTCAAAAATACACGGTCCTTCTCCTCGCCAGCCCTTTCGATTCAAAACCCATTTTCCGTTCATCTAAAAATAACAATCGTCAAGGCAACCCTTAACATCCAATTAGTGGATGAATGGGTGACGTCATTGTCCTCCGTCCACTGGAAAATCATCCACGCTTTGATGTTGTATTGACATTATCTTTTTGTTAGCATTTACCTCTATTTAGTATCTAAAAACTTAGATATATTTATAAAAGTAAACACTTTGTAGCGGTACTACTACCCACACCGCTACATATACATTGGAAGGCGCACCATCCTGCATCGCGCAAACAGTGTTCGCGCGCAACTAGAACATATATAGAACACCCCGACAAAAACTGTCGGGCAGTAGCCCACCGGACAAAAACACCTGTCCGGTCGGAGGATCCTCCCTTTCCTCCGAGGTATGTTGAGCTTTACTCCCTGCTCACATACCTCCACAGTGGTGACCCCGCATTGGACGTCAACGCAACCTTCGGGCTACGTGACGTCATCAACATCAAGACCTTCCTCAAGCTCTCGAGCGACGAGTTCTTCAGCCAGCCAGCTTCAAATGGGTTAACCTGACCTTCAGCATGTGACAGCTGCACATTCCTGGTCTGCACCCTCAGCCTCATCCAGCGACCTTGGCTCCAGCTCACTGCACTTCGGCCGGTCGAGTATCTCCCTCGCCGAAGCAGTCGCTAGCCACTATCGCGGCGCTGTGCAACCTCTGCAGCGCCGGTCCCGACTCACTGGGATTCGCAGCACCGCCGCAGCAGCTAGTTCCGACTCACCGAGAACTTCGCGGCAACAGATCGGCGACAAGATGGCTTGGACAACGTACAAGAACTTGGACCATCGACCTCCGGTCTCCGGAGGGGAGTGATGTAGCGGTACTACTACCCACACCGCTACATATACATTGGAAGGCGCACCATCCTGCATCGCGCAAACAGTGTTCGCGCGCAACTAGAACATATATAGAACACCCCGACAAAAACTGTCGGGCAGTAGCCCACCGGACAAAAACACCTGTCCGGTCGGAGGATCCTCCCTTTCCTCCGAGGTATGTTGAGCTTTACTCCCTGCTCACATACCTCCACAGTGGTGACCCCGCATTGGACGTCAACGCAACCTTCGGGCTACGTGACGTCATCAACATCAAGACCTTCCTCAAGCTCTCGAGCGACGAGTTCTTCAGCCAGCCAGCTTCAAATGGGTTAACCTGACCTTCAGCATGTGACAGCTGCACATTCCTGGTCTGCACCCTCAGCCTCATCCAGCGACCTTGGCTCCAGCTCACTGCACTTCGGCCGGTCGAGTATCTCCCTCGCCGAAGCAGTCGCTAGCCACTATCGCGGCGCTGTGCAACCTCTGCAGCGCCGGTCCCGACTCACTGGGATTCGCAGCACCGCCGCAGCAGCTAGTTCCGACTCACCGAGAACTTCGCGGCAACAGATCGGCGACAAGATGGCTTGGACAACGTACAAGAACTTGGACCATCGACCTCCGGTCTCCGGAGGGGAGTGATGTAGCGGTACTACTACCCACACCGCTACATATACATTGGAAGGCGCACCATCCTGCATCGCGCAAACAGTGTTCGCGCGCAACTAGAACATATATAGAACACCCCGACAAAAACTGTCGGGCAGTAGCCCACCGGACAAAAACACCTGTCCGGTCGGAGGATCCTCCCTTTCCTCCGAGGTATGTTGAGCTTTACTCCCTGCTCACATACCTCCACAGTGGTGACCCCGCATTGGACGTCAACGCAACCTTCGGGCTACGTGACGTCATCAACATCAAGACCTTCCTCAAGCTCTCGAGCGACGAGTTCTTCAGCCAGCCAGCTTCAAATGGGTTAACCTGACCTTCAGCATGTGACAGCTGCACATTCCTGGTCTGCACCCTCAGCCTCATCCAGCGACCTTGGCTCCAGCTCACTGCACTTCGGCCGGTCGAGTATCTCCCTCGCCGAAGCAGTCGCTAGCCACTATCGCGGCGCTGTGCAACCTCTGCAGCGCCGGTCCCGACTCACTGGGATTCGCAGCACCGCCGCAGCAGCTAGTTCCGACTCACCGAGAACTTCGCGGCAACAGATCGGCGACAAGATGGCTTGGACAACGTACAAGAACTTGGACCATCGACCTCCGGTCTCCGGAGGGGAGTGATGTAGCGGTACTACTACCCACACCGCTACATATACATTGGAAGGCGCACCATCCTGCATCGCGCAAACAGTGTTCGCGCGCAACTAGAACATATATAGAACACCCCGACAAAAACTGTCGGGCAGTAGCCCACCGGACAAAAACACCTGTCCGGTCGGAGGATCCTCCCTTTCCTCCGAGGTATGTTGAGCTTTACTCACATACCTCCACAACTTATTTGTTACAGGCAATGTTTGTGAATTATTTACGCCAATTATACTATTTATTTCTAGTTAAGGATTGAAATAGTCAGTCGTAAAATTGTATGAGTACTTATGCGTGAAATAAAATTGATATAAATTGGTACACAGATTTTAAAATATCTCATTTAGAAGGATATAATATATCCTTATGTATATTATACAAGTATGTGGTTACTGTTTAAATTAATCTGATGTTATAGTTAACATTCAGGCGCTATTATTTTGGATAAAAAAGATAATTAAATCATGAATGTCACAGCTAAATCGTTAGTACATTTTTATCCCAATATATTTACATATTTTGTAAATTAAGGTCGCTACTCTCATAAACAACGACCTTCTAAAAAAATAACACTCACGCTCAAATCCCAGAGCAAATCTATTCTACACCTACACATAAAAACAGATTTAAAACTGACATTAAATCCGAAACTGTAGTTTCCTTAATTATATGTACGGCCGTAAGTTTGTTCGTACAATTTATGTCGCGTGGGGCATACATTGCTTACTGGCGCCCACGTGGGACCAGCCGGTAGTTGTGCCAACTTGGGGAATCACTTACGGGACACGCTGCCGAAGGTCCCTGGCTGAGGGTTCTACATTTGTTATGCGGAAAGGAAAAGGGAAAGCGGTATTAGAAACTGTTTGATATACAACACATCATCGAAAATATTTTTTTTCCTTTTTCGGCAAGGTCACTCTGAGATTGATCTCGTGGTATTTGCTGATACGAATACTTTGTAGATAATATATGTCCATCTTCTTATAAACAGTCACACACACAGAATCAATGCAGTAGTTGAATAGAGCTTTGTAAATGATTTAAAAGGGCCTGTAAGTAATAACTGTTTTCGAGATGAGAAATCATTAGATTACTTTGACTAAAACCCACCATTTTCCTTCTGGAGGCCTTTGTGTATGAGCCAAGGGGCCTAAACATCTTCTACTACCTGTACGAGTATAAGGACGATGTAACATATGTCTCGTCAATAAAATTTAAGAGAACACAAACCCCAATTAATCTAGCAATTCGACTAAACCTGAAATACCTGTCGAATTTTATCCAGCAGAGAAGAATTAGCCGAATTAGAGAATAAACGTAGTCGTACGAATCGCATCGACTTTCCGACGACTAACCGTTAGCCAGCGGATTTACAGAACAGGTTAGAACGAAGTTCTGACCCCGCTATGTAGGTCACCATGAAATACAGCTAGGCCGGACAAACGGACAGAATTTTAGATAAGTAAATGTAGAATCTAGTGGTCTAGCTAGATCAACTTACTGGTGCTGGTATTTATTCCTATTAGAGAAACGTACCACTAGCATGATAGTGGTTGCAGTTGAAGAATTTGTTTTTCAATAGCGGTAAGTAATTTAATACGAATTTGATGTATTGTCTTGTAAAAATAATCTGAAGTATATGAAATACCTAGGTGTATACTGCAATGTAATAAGTCCCATTACATAAATATCACAGTAATGCAATTGCGTCTATATACCGCGTGAATAGTGAGAGAAGATAGCATAAGACATACTTATCAAAATATGAAGTCAAATGAAAAAGATCATGAACATTTACGGGGCCTTTGTGATATCTACAGCAGTTTTGTTCGCAGTACAATGGATTATTACAAGCCAACATTCACATTAGCATAATATTTAAAACGATTTAGTTAAGATCTGCTATTTAAAGTCAAGATTCGAGCAGTTAAGATCATAATAGTATTGTCTAAGCGTGCGCTCTCTCGCATTTCTAATCTCTTACTATTTTGTAAACAATCATTTGCATAATTATTTGGTATTCCACTGTAGAAGAATGATGTATTAAGATTTATGGACTAGACACTTTAAATGAATGAGTATTTTTTGTAAATATAAAGTTGGCCAAAATAATACAGTTGAGAATACATGAATGTAAATGAGACAACTAAATTTAACGGTTTTTTGTAAGCTGAACAAGTATAACGGCCTAGACGTTGGTTTTATTGTTGATTTGGACACGAATATTACTATAAACTTCAATCAATTTAATCCATATTATTCCATAACTTTGATGAATTAGTGTTGTACTTACTGCTCATAAATATAGGTGTAGTGGTTTATTTGATAAGTTGTATTCGAACGAGCATCTATTATTTTTTTTTTCAAACATACAACATTAAAAAAAACTACTAATACTTCGTATTATTTTCTAAACAAGTTAAATTATACCTGTTGAAGTAAAATAGAGTAGATTTATAATCGTGCCATCTTGTACAGACTTTTATAGCAATTTTATAGCTTAGAAAAATTATACGTTATAAATCAGTTGAAGATTAAGTATCCCTAGAGCTTTTTGATAGAATCTTGATGGAAAATTAGTTTATGCTCTTGTAAAGGGGCAAACATTTTATGTCATGGGATTGTCTGTTTATGGCCTGTACCTACATGTAATACTGGTCATATCTCATAATCACGCAATTGTACTTTACTAAACCTTTTAAGAATGTATGATATTTTTAATTTAGTTGAATTGGGGAATGACATTTGCATTTTTCATATCACTATATATATAAAAATAAGTACTAAAACATAGCTCAATATTTTCTTTATAAATTAACTTCAGCCACTAACATTAGACATATCGTTGATTAAAAATATCTATTACTAAAGCAAATACAATATTAACGGTCTGAAAACACGCTGAAATTACAACCCGATACTAAGGCAGGTGTAATTAATTTTCAGTCCGAAGAAACTCACCCCCAGCACCCTTTAACGACTTCACTATCAATATCAGCCTAGGTACAGGTCTAGGTAAAGGCATTACAAGTAAGCCTGACAGACTGCTGAATGACTAGCTAGAACTATTTTAATGGCTACAATTAACGAAACTTTGGAATATCTTCACAAAATATGTGCAGTTACGGCTACCTGTGAATTTGAAACATTTGACCTTTCTGTAGGACGACCAAACTAGAGAATCTCAGCTAATATTTATTGAAGCATGCAACGATTCGTTTTGATCATAAGAGAAAAAAAAAACCGGCCAAGTGCGAGTAAGACTCGCGCATGAAGGGTTCCGTACCATTATATATGAAAATTAAACGTATCTATTACCTATAACTAGCCAAAATACAATCATTTTTGGGGCAGCTGAAATAACTTTGTTTTTCATACAAATATATGATAAATATATCGGCAATGGAAATACATCATTTGTGAAAATTTCAGCTTTCTAGCTATCACGGTTAACAAGTTACAGCGTGGAGACAGACAGACAGACGGAACCCTATAAGGTAACCGGTAAGGAACCCTAAAAAAGGAGTTTCTTACTATACAGATGTATGAAAGATTAAATAAAATTACTATCAGGCTTTAAAAATAACTAAATGATATGAAGCGGTTTTAAAACAAATACATTTTAAAATATACTCAAGCATTTTGCTCGTTGCTAGCGGCATTTTCATAGAAAGTGCATGTTTACCACTTATAATATTCCTTTCGATAAATTTTTATTTTCCCTTGAGCTGGGGACAAAAAATGCTTCTTAATAGCACTATTATTTTCTTTGTGTAACTAAGTAAAGTGTTTAGTTTTCTTAGAAGTGGTAAATTGTTGCGATGCATAATAAAATAAAGACAATATTTTCTAAATAGTTTTCTGAGTGTATCTTGTAGACATTTCATTATAGGTTCAACTACAGCCTGAATACTTTTAACATATTTTCATTTTCTTTTAATTAAAACTTTTATAACGGCTATTGAATATTAATGTTCAGTAAAGCCTAAAAACTAACCTTCAAACCTTGGTTCTTAAAATTAAACAAAAAAGGCGATCACCCATCCATTAGCTAACTGGAACTAGTGCAGCTTCACTTCGCTTCTAAAAACTGGATGGTCATATATAATTTACGTATATTAAATAAAAATTCAGAATTAATTCTGTTTTTCTCTGTTGTTGAAATAAAAGAATGTAATAGTGTGTGTGTAAGTGACGTGCTGGCAGTTCTGTGGAAAATTGCGATCACGGTTTGGCAGCTAATATGTTTAGAGCTGTTTCATTTTTCAAACAAAGCCTTATTTATCAAAAACTTACTAGAATTTTATATTTTACAATCTGGTGTTAGTGGAGCTTTGCTTAGTAATGCTTCAAATATGGCGAGGCTTAGCTTCAGGTGCGCTGGTGATGAGATTCTTTCTGCTTAACACGTCATTGGTGAGGGATTTGGGGAAGAGTTAAACAACGACCTTATAATTTAATAACTACTCTGCGCATCTGGATAAAGACCTTATAGACTTCTTCGATAAATGGGATAAAGCTGAAATATTTTTTGAATTGGTTAAGCTATTTCTGAGATAAGCGTGTTCAAAGAAACAAACTCTTCAGCTTTGTAATATAAGTACAGATGTACCCTAACATAACATTCAAAAAGTTTATATAAAAAAAGATGAAATAGACCCATTTCAGCCAGATTGTCCAAGTAAATAGATTATTCTTAATAAACATTTCAATGACTACTTAGGGTTGAAACACACGAATGACAGCGCGGCCAGGTCGCAGGTCGCCAAGTCGTCCGGACTGTCACGTTGTCGCCCCCAGTGACGTCACTGACAACCACCAACCACTAACTTCACATTTAAAACCTCGCCCTCCCTCCATAAGACAAAATCTCCTGATTTACTTATTAATTCACTGGGTAAAAGACTATTCAATTTTTACAGCGTTTAAGCTTTCAAAAAACATTTTTCGCTTTTAACTTAAGATTTTTCTAGTAGTTGGTTGGTGTAAGATAAGGCGCTTTGAATATAATATTCCTTACACAAAGGAATTTACTAAGAATTCAAGAAGTCTTTCTTTTACGTACGAATATGTAAGGATTATATAGAAAAAAAGTTAAATGGTAAAATTGTGAAATGAATGAGCAAAAAAAGCTTCACGTGTTTGATATGGTGAATATTGAGAGAGAACATTTCCTCATTTATAATTTATTCATGAGAATAAAAACCGGACAGGCCAATTTAGCTCCAGGTAGTAATAGCCATTGATTAATTTTAGAGTGTACTTGTAACATAATTTTTAATTTATTACAGGGCGAATTCAGCGAAACTCGCGCCTGAAAGGGATTTTCAGGGTCCGGCGGGGCGCGGCGCGCGGGGCGGGGCGGGGCGCTCAGGGCGCCGGCTCCGGCAGTGAGCGCCCGCCGTCCGCCGCGACCGCCCGTGTGTGCCTGCCCTTCGCCGCCGCCGCTCCGTACGTACACGCGCCGTGCCTGTGTTACTATTAAATATGCATATTATTGTGTGTGTGTGCTGTGAGAATTGCCATCATATGTGCTCATCTATGTAATCAGTATGTGGTCAGCTCGCCGCCGGATGGGTATAACACTACATGTTCATTAATTGGCCGTATGTTTACGTAAGGCGTTCGTGATTACTAGTTACGAACTAATAAATATTATTGTAAATAACCAACTCAGATTTACGATACGTTCGCGTGATTTAGAAACCAATTAACGTCTCGTAGGAACGTATTTGAGTGTTCTTTTCAGGGTTGTACGCAATGTACGAGGAAAACAGTTAGGATGTCGTTGGGGTGACACAGGAAACGTTACGGGAACAATTTGTCTAACAAACATTTTGTGTACACTCATATCGAAGCTCGGAGGGAACTTATGAAAGGTGAAATTAAGGGAGCCGTGCCATCATGTCACATCAGAAGCCTATTATTCTGTGACGAATTTTGGGACGTTCATTTTAGGGTTGACGATAGTTATCTAACAACATCTACGTATGAAGACTTTGCATGCAGTTCTATAATGTTCTAGATTTGAGTAAAACCTGTCAGTGTTTTCTCTGTACCTACGAGCCGCGGGTTGCCAGCCCTGAGTAGGCCAAAAGGTTTATTAGGTTTTTAGGAAGAATTAGTGGCAGTTCTGTGTCTGGCAGCGCGTGGCACGACCTGGTGCGTGCCACACTTGCCAGCTCCCAGACAATAACCAACCGTTTAACTAACGATTAGACAAACGACTGTCGAAGCGGACTCATTACTGAGCAAGGACATAATTATAACTGCCGGTTAGAACGTAAAGGTAGGCACGGTTAAAAGTTAATTATATGATAAAGATCTTTGTAATAAGGAGGATAGACCTTTCACCAGTCTCTAAGCGCGACCCCAACATATACTTTCGTGTAAATCTAGTAAAATGTTCGGTTAAAATCTCTTATAGCTCGATGTCAGCCCTATCAAAAGTCGTTAGATTTTTGAATGGGATGCTGTCGAGATTTCTATGCAGATCAGGTCTTTTAATAGGGCCAAGAGGGTTGAGGTCCCTATTACAGACCTGACTCAAGACTCAAGCACTATTTATAATTAGATTCAACCAATGACTGTCAATTTATGCTCTATACAAGATCTTTACTTCAAAATACCTACATATGTAGTTCTATTCTATATACTTCAAGTAAATTGGAGCTTTTTACTCAACTACCAAGAATTGATTTATTTTTCTGTTAATTTGTTGTTATGCGTTGTCATATTGAACTTAATACGTAAAGGTTTGGTACTGATATCAGATTACTCGCCTAGTAGAGAGTACGGTCATTCAGCCGACACTCTGCCTATTTTTTATGGTTAGCTAATAAATTATTCATGCTTAACAATACAATTTATTTTCAAAAAATCCTTAAGTTAATTCCTTTGCCTTTGATTTCAGTAATGCTCTATATAAGATAGACCTATAGATGAATCGCGAGCTATATTTGAAGATGACGAATTTACAATTCCTGTCTGCCCAATGTCGCAACCATTTACGTCCATCGTTTGACCGTACTTTAATTAAAGTTTGTCCTAGCACTCAGATGGTCTTAGGATGTAGTATAAAGCAAGCTAGGTTAATAGCTATAAATGTGTGGAATGGAACGAGTTTAGTTCGACGATCGATTCTCGAGATATTGGCGAGATGAGCCTGTTTGAGTGGTAGGTGATCGCGTCTTAGAAGTAACTGTAACGCGAGATATTTTAAAGGGTAGGTTGAAATTGAAGGTCTTAAATAATAAGGACTTAGTTGATGGACGGTCGGCTGGTAATTGACATATAATGTTGTTTATGATGAAGCTTTAACTTTAACACACAGTTATGTTTGGCATACCTACTGGTTATGAAAGTTATATCAATTGTGTACGCAAGAAAAACAAATGAAGCGCATGCGAGTAGCTTGTGTCAAATTGGGCGTGTCAACGAAAAATTGTAAACTTATACTTCGAGAACTACCTGTTCTTGAAATTTAAGTTTACTTTTCTATTGTGCGTATGGTGTAGGTATTTGTAATTTGTTTTATATTGTAAAAATAAACACATTTTAGTAATGCTATTGTAAATTTTAGATAAGGCCTAAAAATTAGATTACCACAAAGGCGAGATGACATCGCAAAGGCCTTTGGGCAATAAATCTCTCTTTATCCAATTGAAAATGTAAGTCACTTGTCTGGACCTAATTCCAGTCTCTTGTAAGATCTTGTTCTATTTGTGGTCACACTCACATTGTTGTGTAGCGTGGTCCTTTCAGTCTCATCGTTAATCATCATCTGCCCAGCCTTTTCCCAATTACATATTATAATGGGGTCGCCTCCAATTCTAACCTGACGCAGTTGAGTACCATTTTTTTTGGTCTATCTGATCTCTTCAACCAAGTTACCTGGGCGACGGCGTCCAGGATAGCGTTCAGATAGGGACCCACCAATTTACATACTCGTACCTTTCGAATCACAGAGGATCTCGTAATGACAAGATGGTCATTGGTGGGTGACCAATGACCATCTTGTCTACGGAGCTACGGAGCGACCTCCAGTACTGCTTCACTTTATGATCCATGGATACGTGCGGCTGTTACTCAATACAAACATTCATTCCCATGATTAATGATAACGTGACGTGGACAAATGATTTCTTATATTTTCTTCGGTTCTTATTTTTTCTAAATCTCTACTATTTTCACCTTCAAGATTATATAAACTACGTACAGGCTTCCTGGAACGGAATAGCAATGTTTAGTGTTTAAACGTCAAGCCAAATGCCGAAGTTAATAGGGAGATCTATCGGATTGCGAATGGAGGAACGTATTGCAACTATTACTTTTGTTTTATTGTCTTTTATTTAAAGGTGCTTGTTTTATACCCGACTAGCTGTTTTCCTGCGGTTACACTTACGTCCTGGAGAACTTTCTCCCGTACCCGGATAAAATAAAGCTTATGTGACTCGGATATAGTCTAACTACCCAACAGTTTATTTTTTTTTAAATCGGTCAGTACCTTTTGGCCAATTCGATACAAACATAATTATAGACAAATCTTGCTTCTCTAAAACATTAGCTAAGATATGTATTACCACGTGAAAATCTAAAGTATCACTAACTTAGAGATAAGCAGTAGCTTAGAGATTTGCGTAAGTAGGTATATGATGATCTGTATATAACGTGATCATTATCAAAAGTACGGACCTGAATTTATCTGCAGTGTTTTACTTGAAAATGTAAGTTTCTAAGTTAGTTAGAAGGCAAACATGGTCCTAACCCTCTCCTATTAAGGATTTTACAAGATTTGAGTAGAACTTACTTCTATTTTTGAAAATGTTTATTCTTTAAAAGTAAACATAGCTTTGTATAAAGGGTTTCAAAAAGATTATACTTTTGTTAGGACAAACTAAATAACTACTGTAAACGTACTTACTTAACTGTTAATTAAATACGTTTTTGTGTTCAAGAAGTTGATACTTCTTCTGTAAATATTTATTTCAAGACATTTTCCTCTTTTATAACATTGTAATTTGCAGTTTTTAATAAACTCTTTCACTTGACTTTTCTTGTGTTTGACGAACGTTTATTGCTGTTGACTTCTCACAGATTATTTATATTTTGATCTTTTGTTATATTTTTGTGATGGCGCGTGGCGTGGTCTCTTGGAATTCAAAGTTATTCCTTTGTTTTAGTCAGTTGTTTAATTTAGACAGTCTTAAGTCCAAGTTCAGCGACAGTATAAACTTCTGTTTTTCTTTAAACAACTGTTTATTATGAAAATTGAACGTGATAATTCATGACAAAACATTTGTAGTAGTAAACTGAACATATTTCATTACTGTAAGCTTCATTTTAAAGCAGGGCTTGTATACCATTTTATAGGCTTAGCTTCAAGTTGAACTAATTGTAGAGAAAATATAAGGCACCTACATCTCTAAATATATATCTTGTTATAAAACTTCCTTTAGCAATTTGATATTCTAAATCTAGTAAAGTAAAATAATTATACTCAAACCCTTGTATTTAAATAACGCGTAACAATCTTTGATCGGATAGAATCTACACGATTAGATATTTATTGTTGTTGTTTGTCTGTCTCGCAACTTTCTCAGAATTCCTATAGTATTGTTTACTTCGTATAGTTTGCTTTGTAGATATACAATCCTGTAACAATGTACTGATTACTTTCCTTGGAATTTTGATCTGTGGTTATTGCAGGCAGATTCGCAAATTGTCATCGATATAGTAGATTTTCAATAAGTCTGACAAAGTTCAAAAACTTTAAAAAAGCGCCAACAATAAGCCGAGACGAATTTATAGTAAAATTAAATGAAACATTATAAAATTAGGTACCTTTGATAATCAGAAACCTAGGACTTTAGTTATAAGAAATCCTGAAAGGAGTTCCAGTGATTACCTTTTCCAAAAAACTATCGCTTTCATAGAATAACTTAAAATAGATAAGTCACATTGTAGACAAAAAATCCATCAACATAAAAGCACATATTTTAAAGTAAGTATACCTAAATAATCGAAGGTCCTTGACAATGATCTATTCCCCAACCACCCTTACAGAGCTCTATACGATATCACACATTACTTCGTACCTATTCTTATCGTTACTTACACGTAAAAAAGACCTTTAGTCCGTAGGTAGCATGTATCGGGCACAATTTGTCAACGTCAGCTAGAAACTTAGAAAGACTTTTTACTATAAAAAACATTATCGTGTTGCTAGCCTATATTTTTCTTTATTAGAGTAGTATTTTATCATCTGAGGCCTATATTTTGTTTTAATGTTCGAGTAAGTCTAGATATATTGTTTGGTTAACGAGTTTTCATAAACCCAGGTGTCTTGTTAGGGTTCCGTACCCAAAGGGTAAAACGGGACTCTATTACTAAGCCTCCGCTGTCTGTCTGTCTCCAGGCTGTATCTCATAAACCGTTATAGCTAGAATAGTGTGATGAAATGTTCACAAATGATGTATTTCCGTTGCCGCTATAACAACGAATACAACAAATTAAAATATATATATTAACTGGGGTCCCCATACAATAAACGTGTGAAACCGCAAATTATAACTTTGCTATTAATATGAAAAACAGAGTTAATTTTTGTTCCTGAAAAATGTTTGCATTTTGGCTAGTTGTAGGTAATAGATACGTTTATTCATTTACCTGATATGTTTTAAGGGTAAACTATAAGAACTGATCAGTTTCTTTGACTAATGTGTGATCCAACGTTTGATTCCCACTTTGTAATTTACAAAGTCAAATTTTATGAGGACTACTTACGGCTTTAAAATGTAGGTTTATTTCAAAGAAGCATTTTGAAAGTCTTTTTAAAAACTAAATAGGTCTTGCTTTTATTAGCAGTACAAAAATGCTCAAACAAATATTTTTCAAAAGGCTTTATAAAAGGCAATGTTATTTGCGCCGCGTCGAGCTGTGAATTAAGGAAAATGTAATTTATTGCTTTCTACAATAATTATCTTGAGAGATTACTTCGTCGTTATATTTGAGTTTATTATGAAAACTGCTGCATCAAAAAGAAATAACAAATAAAAATGATAGAGTGGTCGAAATTCCTTGGGCAGCGCAATAAAAAACTTTATATTTAGATCATAAATTCAAACGTATAGGTGAAACGTTTGATAGATAATTCATAACTTACCTATCAGCAACGTCTAAAGTTAAGTGCAATAAATTGACTTGTTGTACACCTAAGTTTAAAAGTTTGGTGACTTTTTCAAAGTCATGTAGTTTATGCTAAGTTTTTCTTTGATGTCACCGACTAAAGGTGAATTGTTGTGTAACCTGGACTTAGAAAATTACATTAAAAGTACGAAGATGTTTTATCGTCAACAAATGGCATAATAACTGCGATTTAAAAATAATATGAAATGCAATTTATCGTACTTTACATACGTATAACTTTATTTGCACCTGACTATTTTGAGGATTAGATTTTGGGCACTTAGGCCCCACGTGGGCTTAGTGATTTATTTCATAACTATCAGTCTCATAATCAGTGTCTAGTGTTCATATTACGATGATAAGGTATTTAGCCGATACCAGACCGACTAAAAACTTTATTTCAATCCACGAAAAATATATTTTGACAATCATCGGGCAAACTGCACGGTGTTCCCACTACGCTAGATATCAGAAGCCAAAACATGCATTTATAAATTACCAAAAAAATATCACCTTCACACCTAAATCCCGGAAAAATCAGTACAGCAATATTCTCGTAGAATTTACATAACATCCCTTAAGACCATCTCGTGAGCCTTCTCGCCCAATTTTCTATAAAATATGCATTTTTTCGCTGAACGATATTGAGACTTTCAGCTACCTGCCCATAATAAGGCTGCTGCCCGTCGTGCATAATTTAAGGCTTTGCCGGACACTTGCGGTGTCAATAAGTTATCACTTAGTCCCGGTAGGTAATGTTTAGATTCCACTTAGATTGGACATTTTGTGTTTATGTTCTTACATGTGGTTTATCAAAGGTTTTACTGGAAGCCTGTGTGTACGAATATCATTTATATAAAACTAGCATCCATTAGCGGTTTTACACGTGCACCCAAATAAAAAGTGGCCTATATCCTTCTCCGGTAAATGCGCTGAAAAATAATATTTTTTCAAACTGGACTAGTAGTTCCTGAGATTAGCGTGATCAAACAAATTCTTCAGCATTATAATATCGGCATAGTTCAACAAATGTTATTTTTCGCTGAATAAAATATTCTTTCTCAGTAATTCTCTCGAAAGATTGAACAAAGCCAATTCCCGTGTGGACGTATGTATGTAGATAATTATCTGACTTTGTGTGTTTGGTTTATAGTTAGACCTATAAATAAAAAACTATCGACTTGTAAAGTTCCCGTGGCTATTTATTTCTCAAAATGGCTCCGCAATTACAAAAAACTGAGTAATTTAGATAAATTGTAGCTTAATTGACCAAAATATGTCATAGTGGTCATGTTCACATGTGCAGACTATTTATAACACTCTTTAGTAACGTTTTATATTTATTTTCAGGTATGAAGGCTTATGTATTTATAGAAAGTGTAATTTAATTAACGAGCGCCGATTAGATGTAATCAATTTTGGATTATGCGTGTTCGTTGTTTTTAAGTTAGGACCAAAATAGAACAAATTATACGCAGTTTTGGTTCGTTCAAGTTTATTCCATAGTTATTTGTTAAACATGAAACCTAATGTTAAAAGTCTAGTGACCGCACGTTAACTAGGCTGTGTTTACGGCTTCAGTTACAATTAATAACAGCCTTTACTGAAAATTATTACTCTAACCAAAGTCACTATTAAAACCAGATTACGTACCGTCGGCGACAAAAGTGCTTCTATATTTTTTTAATTAAGAAAAAGATATTATAAGTCTCAAAATATAATAATACTTATTTATTAAAATTATTTTTTGATATCAACATTATATTTAGCAATAAACTTTTTTCTTTTTGCAGACACATTTTTCGATGTTGTTTCTACCAATTTAACTTTTGTGTGCGACTGTAGCTATTTGTGTCGCCGTAATTTATTGCTGAAGCCGAATGAATTTGTCACAAGTATATTTTATTAACGGCCATAATAACTGGTTCTGTCGCGGTTTATATTAATACTAGTAATTTATTCTTTCGAAATACTTTGTTATATCGCGATCGCATCGGCTATGTAAATACTTTATAACTTGACCAGCTTAGTGTAAATATAGTAGTTTGTTAGTTAAATATTTTCTTGGAAAAGACATTTTTATTACAAGGTGATATCGTTAAGAACGTTTATTTCTTTACCACTCTATATTTACAATACTATTTTATTATTTTATTAACACAAAAACACCGAAAAGCATTTACACAAAATATAGCATTTATTCAAATTGTACAGCAACGCCTTTTATTATGTCGCAACAGTAAATAGAATAAGAATTCGTAGCGTCGTAGCACGCGTAGGTTATTCCTACGGCGAGCACGTAGCACTGTTTGTAGGCTATATCTACGCTGCTACGAAGCTACGCAGTTCGTAGTCGCTACGTGTCGCGTGTGTTCGACGTTCGTAGTTCCTAGGCTTTATAAAACGAAGATGAATTTTCATAAAATGTTTGAAAAATATTCTAAGTTCTCGAATCGTTCGTGTGTTGCTTGTGACATGACACACTTACAGGCGAGAGCAAGTAGTTTTATATTTCGAAGAGGTTTTCGTACTGTAAATATTAGAGTTTTGTTAGTTTTTTCGTCGTTTTAAACGACTATGTTTTTGGCCAAAAAGTTGGAATGACAATTGAATTAAGTTGGGCTAACGAAACAATGGTGCACAACAGACTGTCGAGAATCTTGAAGCGATGCACATGCAGATAAAGTTTAAAGTTAATAGCGTTAACTAGGCGGCGCTAACCGGCGCGCGCTTGGCACGCTGCGCCGCGCGGCGTTGCGGACGCGATAAATCCTCGTGCGGACACTTTTTCTGCTTTCCACAACCCCTCCACCTCCCCTCCACCCCCCCGTCTTCACCCTGCCACTTGTTTGTCGCCACCTCACGTTTTTGATTTAACTTTTTGTAAAGGTTCCGCGGGTGTCGAGCCTACTGACAACTTATTGCGTCGATAATCTCACAGTATAAATCTGTTTCGCCGACGTTCTAAGGGTTACGTTTCCTATTTATTTTCCTCCTTGATTTGAAAGGGAAAACATTTAAATATATGCGGGATCCAGTTTTATGCAAGTTTTTAAAATATGCGACATTTTTATTCGGTTTCCTTTGTTTGCGAGAGAACCTAAGCCACAGACTAAACAATGTCAGAGAGTACAGTTGGGTACAGTCAGTCAATGTGCGCGTTCCTGCCCTACTCAATGAAGTAATGAGTACATTTATAATCTCAGTGTATCGCGCGATCGATGCGCCGCGACCTCAAATGCTAATCCGATATCAATGAATATACATTACGTATTCTTAACGTTGAATGCAACATGAAAATGTTACTACGCTGTAAGACGAAGGAAGCCAGTGTAGTGAGTTGTTCGGCAGTCGGCGTCGGCAGTCGGCAGTCGGCTAAACGCCGTCCGCTGGGGGTTGATTAAAAATATCCGGTGTGCACGGTCGCTTCGAATCCGTATTATTTTGCATAAAAACTCTCAAATAAAATATGGCCGGTCCGCATTCATTGAATATTCAGCATCGGAGCTATGCCAGGATTAAAATAATATTTTATGACGACGACAGGAAATTAAATCTTTTCTATTGTTTTTGTCACCTAAACGTTAAACAATGGCGGGAGATAAAGCGGCGCACAGTCGCCTCTTGTAGTTTCGTAATCCTGAGAGCCTTTTCATCTGTGAATTTAAGATGTTTTTAAAAGAGTAACAAAAGAAACTGACGCTTATTAGAAAAGTTTTTCTGTTGATTAGCATAGTCGGATGGTGGGGGATATCTGATTATATCTTGTGTTTGTGAGTGCTGCCTCGCTGTGTTTGTGAGCGAGGCGAGGCGACGCGGACGGACAGGTCAATAGTCGCGCTGTGGAGCGTGGGAGTACGTGTGGGGCCCCGAGATCGGCGACCGGTAATGGTCGGGAGAGCTGATTGCATCACAACCTCCAGATAGTGATCTTGCTGCTTTTATTGTGTATGTACTGTACACCTATACGAATTGAATTTCACGTTCCAATACTCAAAAAGCTTTGAGCTTTGAAATAGGTGTTACCACGAAATAGGTTCAGATAAACATCCAAATGGTACTAATAAATAAATTGCTATCGTAATTTATAGGCTATTCAATTTATTTTAAAAATGATTATTCAAAGTAAAATTCAAATACCTAGCACAGCCTACTATTATTTGTGATACAAAGCGAGAATCATAATTTATAATAAAATAAATACTAATTTAGCTATGTGCTGTACGTGACAGCCGCTAACTGATCCCAAATTAAATGCTAGTCGTATTAGATGTATTGCGAGCATATAATGACATATATAATTGCAGGCAAACCGTGTGTTAGTAACGTGTACATAAATAACGGTTGTGTAACAATTTCAGGCGATACCATTTAATTTGTCCAATTACACTGGTTTACATGACACGCCGCGTGTAAATATTGTCACACACTGGAATTTGTATGTGTGATATATTTCAATGTTTAGAAACAATTTCATGGAATTGTATGCCATTGTTGTCGAATCGATATTATATCGTATCATCCGATAGGCAACAATAACTATTGTCAATATAATTCATTTTGCCTTTTATTTCAGTTCCATTTATCTGATTAAAAAAATATCATTAATATTCCTCACTTTATCATTTTCCAATTATATTCTGTATATATTCTGACTGTACAATCAAAAATACATGTAGCAATCACTGCCGCGTACGAATAAGACAAATAGCGAAAACAAAACGCGGTAACTGAACGTATCGGATTGTGTAACCTGACACACCTACAACTTACAAATGTATCTGTGATCTCATATCGTGGAGCAAGCAGGCGCGACATACACACTGACTACACATTGAGTGATCACGCACCTGGCACACTCGCGAGGATTATGATCGATCGTGACACGGCGGGTGTCACGCTATTTTAACTTGTTAAGTACGCACAATCCAATGCCGTGTTAAACAAAACCTTCCCCCAATTTTGTTTAAACTTTGGAACAGCTTTATTTGCACCAACTTAATCATTAAAGGACAAAGTGACTTAATTAAAAACAATCTTGCTCCTTCGAAAATTAATGCTGTTATTTATAAAGTAAAAGAAAATCTTTTAAAAGTAAACGTCCGCGTCACGTCGTTGGCTACAGCTATTCAAGGCATCAGAAAGAAGCCATATTAATTATTCGCAAACGCTACGTTTCTAGGTCGTTAGTCATCCATTAAAAATAAACTAGAATTTTATATTTATTCTGTAGGTGACGGATAGAATGCTATGTAAATATAATTGTGAAATTGTTTGCCAAACGTCCCAGGAGCTGTCGTGTCAGAAGTTTGTCACGCGCATAACATATTTGTAATTATTTTTTCCGGGATTGTTGACATTAACAATTCAAATTGTTCGAAGGGCTGGCAGTATTCACGGTCACGCTGTCAGCGCCGCCGTGACGAGCGTGACGTATGTTCGCGCGGGTTACGGCGGATCAGCTCAGAAAGCTTAGCATGTCAATAATGAAATATGATTCTTCATAATAAAAGTATAAATGAAATTGTGCTTTCAGTATATGAATTATGTCTACAAGCAATGCCCACTACATAATACTCATTCGTTCTAACATAATCATTATAAAATAAGTACCTACCTAGAAGTGAAACGTCGTTAAAAGTTTCATTTACTTTGTAAACGATCTAAATCCCTTAATGCATTTGCAAAGCTGGACTTTTAAGCTAATATTGGATTTCTAATTGCAAATTCGCTGGAATGACACCTTTTTGCTTTTATTCTAAAAACTTAGTAAAAATAATTAATCTCACCTTCTTTTGAAGATTGGACGATAGATAGTTTTAGAAGCGATCCATTAATATGCTGCAATTTACTTTTTACACAAATTCAATCTAAAGTTTAATTCGTTCTCAAACGACTCGAAAGTCAAAATTTCTATTAGTTGTTACTTGTGAAAGCGTTCACTTGTAACTTTTGGTGGGCGATGTGCAACTTGAGCAACATTTTAACGCCCCGACTTTACTATGTAGATACATTTACAGAATTTTGAAAGTAAAGGGCAAAGTTTTAATAAACTTACTTTTTAACTTGAGGCGTATAAAAATATTAGCATTACGAATTCAATTTCCATTTGAATAAGAGAAGAAGTTGTTTTTTGGGATGAATAAAGTACTTAGGGCTTTCCACGGCCTTATTATACGATTTGGTAAATTTTTGTTCAATCATGCATAGTAGGTATACGAGTCGAAAATGCTGCATTTCCCAAATAATATTTATTTGCCAATAGCATAGTTCGTTTTTCAATTTTCAAATGAAATACGTTTACATTGACTTGGTATTTGCCAATATATGTTCGGTAGTGACGTATGTACATGACAAATGGGCGGCGGTGCGTCGCAGCGCGCGGATAAATCCGAACGTTTGACTGGTGGATACAAATCGTAAGAGATTTGTCTTGAGTTCCCCTCCCGTGTGCACTGTGACGTCACTGCTGGAAGCGAGCTATCCAAGGGGTAACTTTGAGTGATGTTTTATTGAGTTCGGGACTGGTTTTGTTCCTTATTACTACTCGAGTGTATTCCGATAGTTTGCTATTTGTTTAGGAAGTTAGCGTGTTTGTTGTGGAAATACATTTGTTGATTTTATGTTAGGCTGAAAAGGGTTATAATTTTTATCAACAACTGAAAATTACAATCGGCATGGCTTGTCCTACTTCACAAAGTTTATATCGGTGCACAGAAAATTCAACAGAGATTTTTCCACGCTCAACCCCTTGGGTAATATCAACATATTCTCGTCATGTTCACACACACACACACTCAAAATAAGTACGTAAATAAAGCCATAAACATTAATATTCGAGTCATGCACCGTGCACTCTGCGCTGCGAATAGCTCTCCTATTTATATTTTACCTCCGACCTTCCTTATAATTGGGACTATTCCTTTTCCCTTATTCTCGTACATGCGTACTGACACACGTTTTCCTCGAAATTCGAAGCCAGGGGTTGGAATTCCAATATTGTAGCGTGGAAAGTCAAAAGCAGGTAAATATTGCGTGGCGCGCCTCTCGAGATTTATCAGAAAGGGTTCTTCAGTTCAGCTCTTGAGCAGTTGTTCCCTTGCCACGCTTTGTCCGCTATTCTTATTCGTTACTCCAGCCTTTGAAATGTATTCGTCTCTGAGTTATTGTTAATTCTTTGTGGTTTCAAGTGTACTCTCAATAGATGCCACAAAGTTTTCTTATTTTAACTTTATTTTTCGTGTTGTCTTTGACTTCTGGTTTTTCATTTCGTATTAGTGATTCTTGTAAAAGATTTCGCCTGACCCATTTTAGTAAGTTTACTGAATGTCCCAGTTTCTTTATTTAGGCATCGTTTAGATGTGTCGTACGAAAATAATATTTCACGTCACAAAGTTCAGCAGCTGACGACGTCGCCCTAAAACCGTGTGTTATGTACATTGACAAGTTTTACCCTTTTCAGCACAATACTAATCAATCTAGCTTCTTTGCTGCTTTTTTCTTCGCTAGAGGGTGAACCGTTCTTGTAATAAATGGCTCGGTGCGAACCTCTTTGTTCCCCGTCGGTTCAATGAATAGTATATGAGGCTTTGCTCCGGCAGCCGTGTGCTGTCTGCTGCTCAAGGTTTGGCGGAATATCGTATTACCATCAGATATTAATACGAGCGGCTTTTGTTTTTGCGGTTATTTCGTGTGCGGATTCTGAATATTGTGAATGTTTCCTGTGATTGTGAAATCCGTAATGGAGATGCGGCTTACGTGTTGTTGTCACTCCGTGTGCATGCATAATAGTATATTCTGTTTTATTATTTGCTGTGAATGCAACTATTATATTTTCAGATGTTACATTGCCATTGATTACAAAATTAATCTATCCACGAAAATTTATGAAAATATAAGTATGTATAATGAAATTATCTTTTTTGAAATGCAAAATGGGTTGTACCCTGAAGCATTAACATAAGTTGCGTACGAAACTCGGCGGAACACAATGTATCCGTATCAGTGGAACAACAACAACTCAACAATGTAACAACACAATCAAACTTCATTACGAGCAACATTAAAAACTTGGCGGACCTCCCCCCTCGCCCCTCTACCTCTCCCAAATAAAACTGCTTCATTTTATATTTAAACTGTCAAATACACTGTTGTACCGCAGGTTTTTGGACCTTACTTTGTTCTATTTTTCAAGAGATACTAACTAGGATTTTTGTGGAAAATTCCAAATGTTTATTCCACGTTTATTGCTGTGAAAGTTTTATCTTGACCGTTATTATGTTTTGTGAATACGAGTGGCTCATGTGACCTCCAGTGATGGTTGAGGTACGATGAATAAATGTTTTTATTTATCTGCTATTTAGTAAAACAGTAACTAAGTCATTAGTAAGGCTTAAATTAAATATCATATCTACTGCAATTACCGTACATGACAGTAAAAAGTAATAAATACGTTAATGACATTCTCCTCCATAATTGAAGTTCTCATTGGCCTAAATGCGACAGTACGTGACCCACATTTTGTTTAATAAAATAATGTAGGTAATTTTTCCAAAACATTTATTAACGAACGGTATATTTTATTTAAACTGTCGTAAGTTATAAAACCGGCATAATCTGTAGACTCAGGCATTTCCATGATATATCTCTCTATTACACACTTTATGAGCTACCTTTATGAAAATGTTATTCAATAACACCGACCTTAAAGCTAAAAGCGCTTCAGAACAAAGTATGCCAGTAATAACAAGCGCTGGATCGCTGCACGCCTCATTTTGATTGTACTCATTAAGCCTCTGCAACTGCACATATTACCTCGCAACCTCTCGACCTTATTTCGTGCACAATAAAGGCGGTTTTTGTGTGCCACCACTGTGTAATTAAGTATCTTTGTATTGAGTACAATCTAGCATAAGCTTTTGTTTTGCGAATTGTATTCAGAGTATTATCGAATGTTCTGTTCGATGTTCTTCTGTTGCAAAGAGCATAACAGTTTACATTGCGACTGTACACTGTCCCAATTGCAAAACTAGCTTAGCATATAGAGAGATCATTACGACCTACAATATGAGCCTTTTTATTAGTCCAAGGTCGATTGTCATTTAGGTACAATTTTAGGTTTTCTGGCGATGTATTCCTCAAATAAATTATACTTGGAAAGAACATTACTTAGGCTTTGAGCATGTTGGTACTTGCCAAGTTTGAAGCGCTCTTTATGCTCGTATTTTAGAAGGACGTTCCTTAAACTTTAGGCCGCGATTATCCGTACTAAGATAAGAGTATTATATGATACAAGTAAAATAAATTGCTAGAAGATATAAGAAATACAATGGTATATTTTTGTCATAAAATTTCAGTATTCTGAAATCATTATTTCTACTGTGATTATCTTCGTTCCATTTCTCGCTATATTTAGATTTGTAAATGGTGAATTTTTCTTGTGTAATCTTACAAGTGATGTTGAAACAATTTTCTACTTCAAGCGCTCTCATTTCTGAGTTGCCATGGCAACGAACTTGAGGTTTTTTGTCTACAATGGATTCTTTTAGGTTGAAAAGATGAATATATTTTAGATATTTAAACAGCCTTCGTATTGATCTGTAATAATGTATTGATTTTTTGGGAGAACATGTGCGTACTAAGCTACATAAAAGTAAACTATGAGGTAGGTATAACTACTATCGACTTATTTTTAGAAAAGATTTAACCCGGCGAGCGTAAGGTTCAGAATTGTAACACGAAGCGTAAGGTGGGTGTTNTGTGAAATCCGTAATGGAGATGCGGCTTACGTGTTGTTGTCACTCCGTGTGCATGCATAATAGTATATTCTGTTTTATTATTTGCTGTGAATGCAACTATTATATTTTCAGATGTTACATTGCCATTGATTACAAAATTAATCTATCCACGAAAATTTATGAAAATATAAGTATGTATAATGAAATTATCTTTTTTGAAATGCAAAATGGGTTGTACCCTGAAGCATTAACATAAGTTGCGTACGAAACTCGGCGGAACACAATGTATCCGTATCAGTGGAACAACAACAACTCAACAATGTAACAACACAATCAAACTTCATTACGAGCAACATTAAAAACTTGGCGGACCTCCCCCCTCGCCCCTCTACCTCTCCCAAATAAAACTGCTTCATTTTATATTTAAACTGTCAAATACACTGTTGTACCGCAGGTTTTTGGACCTTACTTTGTTCTATTTTTCAAGAGATACTAACTAGGATTTTTGTGGAAAATTCCAAATGTTTATTCCACGTTTATTGCTGTGAAAGTTTTATCTTGACCGTTATTATGTTTTGTGAATACGAGTGGCTCATGTGACCTCCAGTGATGGTTGAGGTACGATGAATAAATGTTTTTATTTATCTGCTATTTAGTAAAACAGTAACTAAGTCATTAGTAAGGCTTAAATTAAATATCATATCTACTGCAATTACCGTACATGACAGTAAAAAGTAATAAATACGTTAATGACATTCTCCTCCATAATTGAAGTTCTCATTGGCCTAAATGCGACAGTACGTGACCCACATTTTGTTTAATAAAATAATGTAGGTAATTTTTCCAAAACATTTATTAACGAACGGTATATTTTATTTAAACTGTCGTAAGTTATAAAACCGGCATAATCTGTAGACTCAGGCATTTCCATGATATATCTCTCTATTACACACTTTATGAGCTACCTTTATGAAAATGTTATTCAATAACACCGACCTTAAAGCTAAAAGCGCTTCAGAACAAAGTATGCCAGTAATAACAAGCGCTGGATCGCTGCACGCCTCATTTTGATTGTACTCATTAAGCCTCTGCAACTGCACATATTACCTCGCAACCTCTCGACCTTATTTCGTGCACAATAAAGGCGGTTTTTGTGTGCCACCACTGTGTAATTAAGTATCTTTGTATTGAGTACAATCTAGCATAAGCTTTTGTTTTGCGAATTGTATTCAGAGTATTATCGAATGTTCTGTTCGATGTTCTTCTGTTGCAAAGAGCATAACAGTTTACATTGCGACTGTACACTGTCCCAATTGCAAAACTAGCTTAGCATATAGAGAGATCATTACGACCTACAATATGAGCCTTTTTATTAGTCCAAGGTCGATTGTCATTTAGGTACAATTTTAGGTTTTCTGGCGATGTATTCCTCAAATAAATTATACTTGGAAAGAACATTACTTAGGCTTTGAGCATGTTGGTACTTGCCAAGTTTGAAGCGCTCTTTATGCTCGTATTTTAGAAGGACGTTCCTTAAACTTTAGGCCGCGATTATCCGTACTAAGATAAGAGTATTATATGATACAAGTAAAATAAATTGCTAGAAGATATAAGAAATACAATGGTATATTTTTGTCATAAAATTTCAGTATTCTGAAATCATTATTTCTACTGTGATTATCTTCGTTCCATTTCTCGCTATATTTAGATTTGTAAATGGTGAATTTTTCTTGTGTAATCTTACAAGTGATGTTGAAACAATTTTCTACTTCAAGCGCTCTCATTTCTGAGTTGCCATGGCAACGAACTTGAGGTTTTTTGTCTACAATGGATTCTTTTAGGTTGAAAAGATGAATATATTTTAGATATTTAAACAGCCTTCGTATTGATCTGTAATAATGTATTGATTTTTTGGGAGAACATGTGCGTACTAAGCTACATAAAAGTAAACTATGAGGTAGGTATAACTACTATCGACTTATTTTTAGAAAAGATTTAACCCGGCGAGCGTAAGGTTCAGAATTGTAACACGAAGCGTAAGGTGGGTGTTAAAAACCCATAAAGTAACAGCGTGTTTTTTTATGATATTATGGTTTGAATTATTAATGGTTATGATTATTTAATTACCTGAGTTCATTATTTAACTAAATAAATGCAAAAAAATAAAATTTGTCTTATATTCTTGTGTTAATAAAAAAAAACAACGAAACAAAGAATTTGAGCTCGTATTTGAGCCGTATGATATTTCTTCAATTATTTAGTGGTAAATCTCAAAAAATCTCCGAATTTGTTATTTCTTGTAACAAAATAAATATAATAGAAACCTAAAATATAAGAAAAGCGAGAAATAAAGACCATGTCAGATTTTTTATATGGGGCGTAGGGTATACGTAATACACCCCCCAACACCTTTGACCCAGTCTGAACACTTTGTCTGGTGCCGGACGATTGAGATATGATTATTAGAGCTTCTTTACTACCTCAAGAGCAGCTACTAAAACGCACGGAACATTATAAAGATAAACCACAAAAATATTTAACGATTAATCAGGGACTGGGTGTATTACACCCAACCTTACGCTCGCCGGGTTAAACATACTGTGCCTAATTCACTAAATGAGCTCACTAAAGCTTACTATTTATCACACCTTAATTCAAGTCCACTAATTAATTGTAATGCTATTAAAAGCAAGAATTTCCAGAAGACCACTTAAAGACACTCACACACACATATATGCACACAAGAAGTTGCATGTGTGTGTGTGTGATATTTATAAAGTAATTAAATGCGCACGCGACGCAAATGAAGTGTTCGCACGCAACAAGCGAAGTGCGGTTAATAGTCGCTTTATTTTGAGAGCGAAACACATAAATACCTGCTACAGGGTGCTTCGGTATGTATTTGTATCCTTCTGGGTTTGTTACTGGGTTTAGTTAGTAATTACATTATTTATTTGTGGCACTTGCATCTGTTAGGCTCTAAGATAAAAAGAAGAATTTGAGTATTGCAAACCGAAAAACTTTTGACACAATTTTAAGCAGAAATGTCATCTACGTAGAAAGTATTATCTTTGTCAACCTAACCACTTAAAACTAAGTAACTTCAATAAAAGAATAATCAGAAAAATCCAATCAATATTTAATTACATTAAAATTAATAAAACCACCACCATTGACTTCAATATTCTCTCATTCAATTATTATTTCAGTCCAGTATGCTGTGCGGCCATAAATTCTATCGCTGTCCTAATTAAAAAGCTGTATAATTTCATGTTATTACAGTTGGCCCATTATTTCGAGATTAGCGACGACTAAAAACGAGTTAGAGCCATTAATTTCACATTTTTAACTGAAAGGGGAGAGTTCAGTTCGTGTTGAAGTTGAAGATTGCTTTGTGAATTTCGTGAGGCCGGTCATCTTATTCACTATCTATGTGTTATGTGTTACGTGTTATTGTAAGTTGTTGCAGTGTTGTGTTGTGAAGTTGTTCTTGAAAAGAATATGTTTCTTTTATTCACTTCTAGATCAACACGTTTGGTATGTCTTTTCTTGTATTTGTGTGTGCGAGAATTTGAGTGAGTCATTTTATTCTTTTATTTTCTAGAACTAACAATGGCGTTATAAGTACCTCCATCCATCCCCGCGCACATATAATTTCTATTAATACGAGTTATTTGCTCCCCACTAGTTAGTGCGATATAAATCATTGTCGGTATTTCTGTACGTCCGTCACTGTGTAGCGTCGCCTGATTTATTAAACTAATTACGAGTGTGTTCGCCTTGTTGACTCGAACTCGGGAACTCCGAGGAAAAATATTACGAGCAGATTAGTTTTACTGCCTTAATTAACTCGAAATACTTTGACTTTGAGGTTGTTCAAATGTCTTTAAGCAAGAAAGCGATAATTTGCTATGAATTGAGTTTGGAAACTATTGGCTTTTAGAAATAGTACACATTTTGTGATAAATTACTGAAAAAGATTAAAGATTTTGAATACGCCTACGATATTAGGTTGTGTTTTTCAGCTGAGTTTGAATTAAACTGTAGTCAGTTTGATGGCTCCATCCTAAGATGACGTAGACTTGAACAAAAATAGCATTTTAAATTATTTCAACGTTTTTTAGGTCAATTAATAGACGTCTTTCACTTGCTAGCACTCAAAATCAACCTCTTTTGATGAATTTATGAGTGATATTATGCAATTACAATTGAAATGATTTTCTCCAAATCCAATTTGAAGATAACGAAATTTGACTAAATTACAATATCTCGGTACAAAATTTTCTCAGTCCAAAATTCTCAGCGAGTGACGCGGCGGGCTGAATTCAGTCAAATTACAGGAAATTCCGCTACAACGACACGGCAATTAACATTCACACTGAATTGCTCGCTGTTGCTCATTGTTGCTCGTTGTTGCTCGTTGTTGCTCATTGCTGTCCAATTCTCGCGCCGTGCTTTTTGACGTCGTACTATCTAGATCGACTATTTAAAGTCTAGACTTATAATAGTTTTGTCTGAAGTAATGTCGGTTGTGAAGCACTTTTGGTGCTGTATTTTAGGCTTTATCTTAGTGAGTTATTTTAGAGGCTAGGATTATATACTTAGAAATAATCGCTTTATAAGATATTAATCTGTTGACTTAGATCTTGCTAAACCTTTATATAAGGGTGTTATTATACTTATTTCTTATACTTCGTGAAAGTATACATAGTTGTAAGTAATATATCGGTGACAATAACAATAACTAAATGTTTCTGGAAGCTAGAAAATCAAAACGATATTATAATAATAGTGTGAACCACTCTCATGTTGTTGTACTGAAAACCCAAACAAAGCAACGGTAATCAAAATGTTTTGAAATTAATATAACATTTGGTTAAGCCTTTATATTCATCTGATTATGACATTTCAGACTAACTAATGTGCACCGATTATAAATTCATATGATACTAAATTATTCAAACAATTAATTATATTTTAAAGTTCACCTAACATAACATAATATTAGCAGCCATTAATCCATTTATGAGAACTCATGTAATTATATTCTACATAATGTATATGCAAATCAATTGCTTCACTCGTAAAATGAAACACATTTATAACTAGAAGTACTGAAAACTAATGGTTATGATTATCGAGTATCGATTTTCGATATTTGTGCCCTGAATTAATGTCAACTGAAAGACGGCGAGTTGTTTTAAACCGTTTGAATTATTTGAACAGATATTTTTGTTGGAGATTATAGACTTGAGAATCAGTTGATGAAGCAGCTGATCCTTAGTCCTTGTACAGACGACAGCACATCAAGTTACCACAATCTGTCAAATTTCTGCAATCGATTTTCAACCTTATCGCAATGGGGGTAGGAGGTTAATGTTTGATTGGTAAAATTTGACAGATTCGTATACGTTGAACTGCTGTCGTCTGTACAAAGGCGATTGTATAGTCTAATATGTTGTTAGTTTTTAGATTAAATATTGGTATGAGCTCAATGATTTAATCGAAGTAGTGAGTAGTATGGAGTAACGTCAATTACTTAAAGTAACTTTGATAATAATCNGAACTCGGGAACTCCGAGGAAAAATATTACGAGCAGATTAGTTTTACTGCCTTAATTAACTCGAAATACTTTGACTTTGAGGTTGTTCAAATGTCTTTAAGCAAGAAAGCGATAATTTGCTATGAATTGAGTTTGGAAACTATTGGCTTTTAGAAATAGTACACATTTTGTGATAAATTACTGAAAAAGATTAAAGATTTTGAATACGCCTACGATATTAGGTTGTGTTTTTCAGCTGAGTTTGAATTAAACTGTAGTCAGTTTGATGGCTCCATCCTAAGATGACGTAGACTTGAACAAAAATAGCATTTTAAATTATTTCAACGTTTTTTAGGTCAATTAATAGACGTCTTTCACTTGCTAGCACTCAAAATCAACCTCTTTTGATGAATTTATGAGTGATATTATGCAATTACAATTGAAATGATTTTCTCCAAATCCAATTTGAAGATAACGAAATTTGACTAAATTACAATATCTCGGTACAAAATTTTCTCAGTCCAAAATTCTCAGCGAGTGACGCGGCGGGCTGAATTCAGTCAAATTACAGGAAATTCCGCTACAACGACACGGCAATTAACATTCACACTGAATTGCTCGCTGTTGCTCATTGTTGCTCGTTGTTGCTCGTTGTTGCTCATTGCTGTCCAATTCTCGCGCCGTGCTTTTTGACGTCGTACTATCTAGATCGACTATTTAAAGTCTAGACTTATAATAGTTTTGTCTGAAGTAATGTCGGTTGTGAAGCACTTTTGGTGCTGTATTTTAGGCTTTATCTTAGTGAGTTATTTTAGAGGCTAGGATTATATACTTAGAAATAATCGCTTTATAAGATATTAATCTGTTGACTTAGATCTTGCTAAACCTTTATATAAGGGTGTTATTATACTTATTTCTTATACTTCGTGAAAGTATACATAGTTGTAAGTAATATATCGGTGACAATAACAATAACTAAATGTTTCTGGAAGCTAGAAAATCAAAACGATATTATAATAATAGTGTGAACCACTCTCATGTTGTTGTACTGAAAACCCAAACAAAGCAACGGTAATCAAAATGTTTTGAAATTAATATAACATTTGGTTAAGCCTTTATATTCATCTGATTATGACATTTCAGACTAACTAATGTGCACCGATTATAAATTCATATGATACTAAATTATTCAAACAATTAATTATATTTTAAAGTTCACCTAACATAACATAATATTAGCAGCCATTAATCCATTTATGAGAACTCATGTAATTATATTCTACATAATGTATATGCAAATCAATTGCTTCACTCGTAAAATGAAACACATTTATAACTAGAAGTACTGAAAACTAATGGTTATGATTATCGAGTATCGATTTTCGATATTTGTGCCCTGAATTAATGTCAACTGAAAGACGGCGAGTTGTTTTAAACCGTTTGAATTATTTGAACAGATATTTTTGTTGGAGATTATAGACTTGAGAATCAGTTGATGAAGCAGCTGATCCTTAGTCCTTGTACAGACGACAGCACATCAAGTTACCACAATCTGTCAAATTTCTGCAATCGATTTTCAACCTTATCGCAATGGGGGTAGGAGGTTAATGTTTGATTGGTAAAATTTGACAGATTCGTATACGTTGAACTGCTGTCGTCTGTACAAAGGCGATTGTATAGTCTAATATGTTGTTAGTTTTTAGATTAAATATTGGTATGAGCTCAATGATTTAATCGAAGTAGTGAGTAGTATGGAGTAACGTCAATTACTTAAAGTAACTTTGATAATAATCACTAGTACTCAGTATGAGTAGGTTGTTGATGTAGGCAGTACTGACGTGTGGGCGTTTGTAATATTTTGAAAGCTAATCCACAGAATAGTCGATTGATTAAACATTTTCATTGGATTAGTGATAAATTGCTATGTTCTAGAAATATAACGTGGATTCTATTTAAATCAAAAATTATTTCAGTAGGTACCTTATCTATTTATTTGACGCTCAGTTTTTTGGAAAATAATGACCTTGATATGTATAGGTTAGCTTAACTAATGCCCTAATATTTAGACAATTTAAAAGCATTCAGGAAAACTGCAACTATTTAATACCAGAAAACTACCTGAATGCCAAAGATAGGGGTTATCTAAACACTAATCATGATACACAGCTCACGGCACCTTTGGCCACTAAACTAATATTAGCCCTCCAAGGGTTCATGAAAGCCAGTTGCCCTTATTTCAAAAGGCAGGTGTAAATCCGAGCCGCTCCCAGTTGTGTGCGCTGCCCTTATTACGACCCACCTTGACTATTGTAGTTAATTCAGTAGAGTGTGCACAGGCCCTTACAGTCCGCGTAATTTTTACTTGGTCCTGAATGTTTTATGGTCTTTTAAGCTTTTAAATGTATTAATGTTTGCTAGTTATTTCTTTTAGATGGTAATTTTGGCAGTTTAATTTTACGAGCTGGGTTCTATTAGATTGGATTTAGTTTGGCTAAGTGCTCTACTATATACTCATTAGTTAGTCGGTTTAATCATTTCTATCCCTCGTATTAATTATGAGATTAATTTGTTAGACGAAGTTGTGACCCAAAACAAAACCTGGTTCAATCATTCATGATTGAACCTTTGACTTAACCTTGGACAAAGCAGTTAACGAACTTAACACCCGGAATAACTGTAACCCGTGTAGTAGTTAACCGCGTATGTAAAGTGTAGGGTTCAATTACATAAGTAATGCGAGGCGGCCAGTCGATCGGCCGCAGCGAATTCATTACCCTTTACCCTGCTCACTTGGTGATGCTGTTGATTTTGTACTACTTACCTATTATAATGTAAGGTGAATAAACTTTCCATTCTTGAAAGGAAACTTATATAGGTTATTGGTAGAAGAAGGTGATTGCCCGAACAAACGGGCGGGGCGAAATATATTTCGATTTTGGTTGTTTTACAAATGACTTTGTTTTGGATTAACTTGCAGCAAATTCTGTGTTTGTACAAGATATATATGTCGAAATCAGTAACTGACTTACCATCCGTAAGCCTGGGCAGAACCGTATTTGGTAGCCAAAATACCAACCTACATATTTCAATAGTAAGCTAGGTACCTGGTATTCGATATCGAAATAATGCAATAACCGTTATTCTAAGAAACCTTGTGCCGTATAGTACAAGAGTTAAATTTAAAATTCTTTGAAATGAAAAAATAACTTTAGTAAGAAAAGTACACGTTTCGAGACATTTTTAAAACGAATCATTAGTTGCGAGTTATTAGGTGTGTTTTATGTTATTTATTTTACGAAAACTTCAAACAAATGCGTCTCTTCGGGGCTCTACGACTAATTTATTTCTGTTCACAGCAATTTGTTTAATAACGTTTTTTGTTCGCGCATATTTTTATTGAGCCCTGGCGACCTGACGCTAGAGCGCTACTATTTTTGGCATATTTTAGAAAAAAAATGGCCTCTTTGAAGGATTTTATAAGGTACTTTAAAGCTTATGGCTGTTCATATTTTTGAATTATTCCAAGCTGTCTTTTTAGGAGATAAAAATATGCACTTGAAACCCTTTTATAAAGCCTAATGTTCCTACTTAATAATGCTGCGAGTCCGAAGTTTATGCAGTGTTTTTTTTTCATTTTAACTGATGAAGAGACCAAAATAACTTATAAATATGAAGTAAAGAAATAAATTATTTATAGATTTTCAAACCTGTGATGAATACGTTATGATATTATAGTTTCTAGACTTATTTGAACGCGATAATAAGATCTTTAAGAAAATTAAAATTTACAAATTGGGAGTTAAATTGTGTTTTTTATTTTCAATCTAAAGAGGATTGAAAGTTTTGTTGGTTGTTTCTGTTGTTTAAAATAACTTGTCTTTGGGTAACTTCATATTTTGAAAACAATTTTTTATTGCCTTTAATTGCTTATCTTAACGAGTGATCAAAAGAAAATAATACCTTATAATAATACTACCTTGCTTGACTTACGTCAGTGGTTCCAAAACCCAGGAATGCATTAAGACCCCGTGACGCAGCCAGGTCAAAAATAAATTCAAATGTACACAAAGTAAAGTGAGCCCAGTAACGTTAGCAGCATCCCTTCCAGGCTTATCTCAGTCAGAGGATCAAGATACCGGCGGATAGACGCCACTTGCTTCCAACCCTGGCCCGTAATTAAAATGCTTTAGTGTTTATGTTAAATTTTGTCGTAAAACCTGATTCTATGTTCAGAGTTATTAGCTTAGGCCGTGGAAGACGGATTAACTTTTGTTGTGTGAACGCAACTTTATAGTTGGGTATTAAAAAATCTATTATCTGTTGTCAACTAAAGGTGTTGTTCTAATAATAAGTTGTTTCTACAAATAACAGTACTGGTTGTCTCCCATGTTTAAGAGATAATCTTTTGTATCTTACCAAGATTTTAGTATTCGAATTTCTGACGAATCAACAGATGGAATTTCTGAGAAGCTACCGATTTCAATTTAATCCACAAAAGTACAGTTACTAAACCACCAAGTTAAATCTACAAATAAACAAATATAACAAGAATAATTTCATTTACACTCTTGATTTTTAATTATGTGGTATCCTACCTATATTGCTTCCTGCGAGTGATGAAACTCACAGATGAGTTAATAGTTTTAAAAGCCATTAAAACTGCGTAATATACTATTAATTACTCTCAGTTTACAGCTTAGAATGGCATATCCTGCTTCAGGCGTATCATTACTAACAGTTAACTATTTAAAATCCAGTACAAGAGGAAGTAATACCGCGGTTACTCTCAGTTAGTGCACGTATAGGTTAACGGTGTGGTTAAGACGTAAGGAGGCACTTAAACCCGCGGTATTTTCGGAGGCAGGTTAACAGCGTTCTTCTGTTAGATGATGGATGGGTCGGCGGGAGCTCAGTTCATGCTCGGCTAGTCGAACGAAGGATTATCGAGTGCAAACTGTTTGGAGACAACGTTTGATGTTTTCTCATAATTGCCATGTATTTTATGAAGAAAATGTAACGCTCAGCCATGGAAAACTATAGGATGTAATATTATGAAATTAATAGAAAACCAAGCCATTATTTGATGTTAAAATGTGGTTTGAAATTTCTGCTTCTATAACCAAGAAATATCGATGGTCAATATTGACGCCAATGAATGATGCTATATAAAACATGCCATCACAGATTTTTTCGAACCACCTCCATATCAAAATGTTCATGGGCTTTGTTTATGGGGTGAAATGCAATTAAAATTATAGGAGGAAAAGCCCTCAATCCCTCCCTGATTGAGTGCCATATTGAGGAATGGCGTGATATTATAAAAAAGGCGCGTGTACCGTCTTTATGAGGTAGCTACCTAAGCGGTATATGGCGGTATATAACTGTATATAGCGGTATATAGCGCCGTGTAATCCAGGTATAAGTGGAAATTGACTTTTGCGAGTAAAGAGTTCGAATTATATGCCACTAGAGGGGAGTGAGGCGAGTAGAAGGTTGTTTATTTTTACTCTATGTAGAACAAAAATATCAGGAAATGTTTTACGGAAATAGTTTCATAAAATACTCGTTAAACACGTTTTAGTGTCGAATAATATGAATAATCATAATTTTATGTAAGTTGAGATATAAAATGGTATATTATCTTGGAAGAAAAATAAATTATTCTACAGGGCCAAATAAATGTCCTGGCCAAATATCCCCCAAATCTGTATTAATCTTCAAAGGCTCAGTTCTTTAATAAAATAGATATCACAGCGTCACGAAAGTAAATTAATTCTATTGATACTCCGCCGCGGATGCTCTCATAAGGAAAAAGACACGAAACTGGAAAAATCTAGATCAACGTGAAGCCGGATTTAAAAGCTCAGTGTCCTTGGTGCCGCGGACGACAATTTTAGTCTGGAGGCTTTTATTTTGTGACGTAAGCACCCTTATCCCGGCATCGCGAGGATCCCTCGAGGACGACTCTTATCTTGTCAGGTTTAGTAATTTTAGGATGTTGAAGTCAGTTATTAAAGTCGCAGCCAGCGGATGATCAATCATTATCGTTATGAGGGCTCTAAACGGGCAAGTTTTTCTATCGGACAACTTAGACAAAGATTCATCGCTCGTTGTGTGCGTAAAACGATTTCGTGATGCCATCGACGCCACAAAAGATGGGGGCGAAACTTTTAAAAATTATCGTCTTGGGCCCAATATCGGGTTTCGGGTCAGGGCTGCCGCGATAAATTACGAATCGATTCCGGGTGCATGCCAAATCGAATAGGATTCGATTAACACGACGATTCCGGTGGCGATTTGTCAATTATAAACGTTTCAGTGTGTTTTATGGATATTTCGTTAAGCTAACCCCAATAATTTTGGATATTCAGCGATAGTGTTTAATGCTCTGGACACGTAGAGGCCTTTCGAAATTCTGCTAACTCCATGAGATAAATGCATAATATGGGTTGACCCATAGCAAACTATTGTATTCAATCTGAATAATATAATTATACCAAAAATTAAGAATCGGCAAATAATCGATTGAACTGATCTGGCAAGTTTCCCTGTCCGCATCGACGCTCGCAAAGACATCGATGTCCATTAGGAGTTCCGAAGTTTGGGGGGCGTGAGTTGTGTGGGAGCCCCGGGATGAGGGTCTTTATAGGCCTCGTAATGGGCCTGTAAGAGCACCTTTGTGAGAGCAAAGTTCTATGCACAGGTAATACAAGAAAAATTGCCCTCATAAAACGCAGGATTCTAATATATATGGAAGTTCCTTGTATCCATCTGTTATTGAAACTCGATATTTTACGTTGTTTTTTGTGTGTTGTTGTTCGGAAAGTGAATCAGCACTTTTGGGCTTTCATTTTCGTTACGAAGAAATGGGTTTGAATTTGCATCGAGTTGCCACTGTTACTAATTTCTGAATAAAAAGTTACCCCATGGACACTGCATACAAAATAATAGCACCATAGGTGCACTTTCAGTAATCTTCGTAAGGAGGAAACTATCTATTACCAAGTGATGCTTGTCGATTTACAAAACATCTGATTGTAAAGTTCTGCAGGAAACTCAGTGACCTACATTAATCACCGCCCATGGTGCCAATTTCATCTCTTTCTACATAAATCATGGAGAATCAAATTGTTAAGTACTCGCAAACTTTGTAAGGAATCGTTATCAGTGGAGTAAGAGACATCTGGTTTTTATCAGAATTTCCGGGCGAAGTTGGCACCTCACATTTATTACTTTGAAACAATTTTTGAACTTAGCAGGAAGATGTACATTTTTTTGGCATTATATTTTGAAGTGGTTCAAAGGTATCAAATATTTATTAACTTAACTATTCACTGGTTACTTGGTTAAATACATTACCTATTACTAATTGGTAATTAGCGAACTGTGTGACGAAACCAGAGCTTCGCTGCTTCCCTTCTCTGTACTCCAGTATCACAACAAACAATCAGGTATGCCACCCACATACAATCCTTCGACACGCAGTGCACTGAAATTAAAAAAAAAAAAACCATCCCGCCACATCCGAGTCTTTGTTTGGCCCCGATTCTCTGACGTCACATCCGCCACGTCGAAAGATTAAAAACTTTATTTTGGTACGCTACGAAATTGTTTAATCAAAGCGTCGTTTGAACGATGAAAGGATGGACGAGTGCCGCGTGTGCTTGCGGACACAGGGCAGTCTCTGCAGTGAGTCAACTGCGCTCAATGTCATTAGCCGGTTGCCAAGTTCCTGTGAATTTAATGTTTTTATCTCTTAATTATGACAGTCATTCTTATAAAAAGGCTGATGCGACAGGTAATAATTAGGTATAGTCTTATTAAGATGACTTGATTTTCTCTATTCGTTATGCTTCCTATGTGTTAGGTCAAACTGAATATGCTACACGTAATGAAAAAATAAGCAGCAGCAAAAAAATCACCAAATGATAAATTAACGTAAAACATATTTTTGACTAAAAAGTGTACCGTTCCCTTTACTTTGTAATTAGTAAAGTTATTGAATGTTGTATTTTTGACAGAATTTTTGAAAAGTTTCACATGAAAACATATTTTGTGGAAAACATGCGTTGAAATTTTATTTTCAGTTATGATTAGTTTAGTATTTGTCTCTATGAAAGTTTCATAAAACTTCTATTTGATATTGCGCACTGCAAATAAANATGTTGAAGTCAGTTATTAAAGTCGCAGCCAGCGGATGATCAATCATTATCGTTATGAGGGCTCTAAACGGGCAAGTTTTTCTATCGGACAACTTAGACAAAGATTCATCGCTCGTTGTGTGCGTAAAACGATTTCGTGATGCCATCGACGCCACAAAAGATGGGGGCGAAACTTTTAAAAATTATCGTCTTGGGCCCAATATCGGGTTTCGGGTCAGGGCTGCCGCGATAAATTACGAATCGATTCCGGGTGCATGCCAAATCGAATAGGATTCGATTAACACGACGATTCCGGTGGCGATTTGTCAATTATAAACGTTTCAGTGTGTTTTATGGATATTTCGTTAAGCTAACCCCAATAATTTTGGATATTCAGCGATAGTGTTTAATGCTCTGGACACGTAGAGGCCTTTCGAAATTCTGCTAACTCCATGAGATAAATGCATAATATGGGTTGACCCATAGCAAACTATTGTATTCAATCTGAATAATATAATTATACCAAAAATTAAGAATCGGCAAATAATCGATTGAACTGATCTGGCAAGTTTCCCTGTCCGCATCGACGCTCGCAAAGACATCGATGTCCATTAGGAGTTCCGAAGTTTGGGGGGCGTGAGTTGTGTGGGAGCCCCGGGATGAGGGTCTTTATAGGCCTCGTAATGGGCCTGTAAGAGCACCTTTGTGAGAGCAAAGTTCTATGCACAGGTAATACAAGAAAAATTGCCCTCATAAAACGCAGGATTCTAATATATATGGAAGTTCCTTGTATCCATCTGTTATTGAAACTCGATATTTTACGTTGTTTTTTGTGTGTTGTTGTTCGGAAAGTGAATCAGCACTTTTGGGCTTTCATTTTCGTTACGAAGAAATGGGTTTGAATTTGCATCGAGTTGCCACTGTTACTAATTTCTGAATAAAAAGTTACCCCATGGACACTGCATACAAAATAATAGCACCATAGGTGCACTTTCAGTAATCTTCGTAAGGAGGAAACTATCTATTACCAAGTGATGCTTGTCGATTTACAAAACATCTGATTGTAAAGTTCTGCAGGAAACTCAGTGACCTACATTAATCACCGCCCATGGTGCCAATTTCATCTCTTTCTACATAAATCATGGAGAATCAAATTGTTAAGTACTCGCAAACTTTGTAAGGAATCGTTATCAGTGGAGTAAGAGACATCTGGTTTTTATCAGAATTTCCGGGCGAAGTTGGCACCTCACATTTATTACTTTGAAACAATTTTTGAACTTAGCAGGAAGATGTACATTTTTTTGGCATTATATTTTGAAGTGGTTCAAAGGTATCAAATATTTATTAACTTAACTATTCACTGGTTACTTGGTTAAATACATTACCTATTACTAATTGGTAATTAGCGAACTGTGTGACGAAACCAGAGCTTCGCTGCTTCCCTTCTCTGTACTCCAGTATCACAACAAACAATCAGGTATGCCACCCACATACAATCCTTCGACACGCAGTGCACTGAAATTAAAAAAAAAAAAACCATCCCGCCACATCCGAGTCTTTGTTTGGCCCCGATTCTCTGACGTCACATCCGCCACGTCGAAAGATTAAAAACTTTATTTTGGTACGCTACGAAATTGTTTAATCAAAGCGTCGTTTGAACGATGAAAGGATGGACGAGTGCCGCGTGTGCTTGCGGACACAGGGCAGTCTCTGCAGTGAGTCAACTGCGCTCAATGTCATTAGCCGGTTGCCAAGTTCCTGTGAATTTAATGTTTTTATCTCTTAATTATGACAGTCATTCTTATAAAAAGGCTGATGCGACAGGTAATAATTAGGTATAGTCTTATTAAGATGACTTGATTTTCTCTATTCGTTATGCTTCCTATGTGTTAGGTCAAACTGAATATGCTACACGTAATGAAAAAATAAGCAGCAGCAAAAAAATCACCAAATGATAAATTAACGTAAAACATATTTTTGACTAAAAAGTGTACCGTTCCCTTTACTTTGTAATTAGTAAAGTTATTGAATGTTGTATTTTTGACAGAATTTTTGAAAAGTTTCACATGAAAACATATTTTGTGGAAAACATGCGTTGAAATTTTATTTTCAGTTATGATTAGTTTAGTATTTGTCTCTATGAAAGTTTCATAAAACTTCTATTTGATATTGCGCACTGCAAATAAATAGTTTCATTTTAATTTGTAATTTAATACATGGATTTTAATAATAGTTCTTTAACATAGAGAAGGCACGTCTTTACAATATTTGAAATAAGTAGTTGTCAGCATATGCGTAGCCTTCTCCCAACTACGTTGGGTTCTTCTTCCAGTCTAACCTGATGCAGTTGAGCACCAGTATTTTACATGGAGCGTTGTAAAAAATAGGTGTAATTGTAACATGTAATAAATAGGTGAGCACTAATGCAATAAGTAAGTACCATTCACTAGAGACGTAGCGAACGTGTCCTACTCCAAAGTGCTGCACTGTGACAACAACTAGCGTTTTTATTCCAAACGTACTATTCAAATATTTAAAATTTATGCCGCGCGGTTATGGCTGCTCGTAAATATACATAAATATGGGAATTGTCTTTGCGTCTAGTTTGCGTATTCCGTTTATTGAGAACTATAAAACAGGGTCACGTACTAACTATAATAATTCGCAATTTTATGTCATTTTAAAATGCATGCGCCGTATTTATTTACGAGACGGCACAACTGAAGTTGCTGTGCCTAATTTGTGAAGATGCGATTTGCGATGAAGACAGATGAGAAAAATCAGTATAATTGTGTTATAATGTGACTATTGGGCACGTGCCTGATCCCGCAGAGTGTTGGCAACTATAAGTTTGTTCACTGGCGGGACATGTTCGTTAGCGATACATTTTGGTGTATCGCTCGTCTCGAGTTTTTCTCGCCAACTTTATTGGGTCATAGTTTGGGAGCTCACTTGACGAAGTTTCTGCATCTTTTATAGTTTCGTAGTAATCTCATTTTTTGTTGTTTTTGTTTTGGGATAAACTGGCCCGGCTGGGGGATATTAATACTTCTTCGACTTGTATTTTGGACGGACAGGGTATTTCTTATTTGTTTGAATCAGTTACATGTTGTGAAAGAACTTCTAGTTTGATGTTATCAGTCTTTTTGCTGAATATGAGGGTCTTCGTGTCCTTGGCATTGTGCCCGGCTATCCGAGATAGGCTTCGCGCGGGTGATGTCGCTCGTTCACAGAATGTCTTGTGAAACAGTGATAAGGAATGTTCTTGTTTGGCAAATTGACGTTTTATCTCGTTTCGTCAATGTGAAAATATACGTCAAAAGCGACGAGTTGAGAGTGTTCCAGGGGCGCAGTTCGGTTTCGGATCAATATGGTTATTTTATCCCGCGTCGGTTGTGGGGCGCGAGCACCCGCCACTGCGTGAACTTAATGGCCACACGCGTTCCCGCTCTTAGCAGACACGATCACTTTCCACGCAGATCTGAATGCCGGGGTGACGCAACCAAATTCAATATATTGGGATGATTTACTTATTCTCAATGAAGAAAGTCTTCGTTTGAGTCTGGTAAATGCTACTGGAAATGAATTTACGAAAATGCGTAGCAGATCCCAATTTGCTTAACACCTTTTTCTTTGATATTTTCACAATCACATTTTTTCGATCAAAATGTGAGAAAATAAGCGAAGTACGATGGAAACAAAAAAGATATTTCAACATTTTGTTAGGCCTATGTTTTCCATAAAAGAAAAATAAGCTCGTACCGTAATCTTGCTAATAAAGACATCCTCTCGAGCCCCACACACGATTTACCTACAAAACTGATTTATCTATAAACTGCTTACCTTTCCTCTGAAGCCGAAAAACTTTACTAGAGGAAAAAGCTTATTACGTAGTAGGTAGGCAAAACCTCCGTAACCTATCATCATTCGGAGGCTGCAATTTATACACATGGCTTCCTTATAGCAAGGCTCCGCGCCACGCTCAAGGAATATCTAAAAGATCTATTTTCTTACAGTGACTGTTCTATGATTTAATATTAGATATTTTTGAAGGCTGACTTAGCTTGGTAATTTATTCTTAACTAATGCTAATTTATTCTTGATTTCTTCAATCATTATGCTGCAGCGTAGACGTCAAAGTCTTTGATTACACAAAATAAGGTTAATTCAGTGAATAACATTGACTTCGAATTTTCATTGAAACTGGAGCGAAGGTAGAATGTGCTGAAGTACAAACAAAAGGCTTCATAAAAAGTCTGACGAGTCGCTCCTGTAACTGTGTCGGTGCGAGCGCTCCACCTCTGTGTTCAAATTAGTTCACAATGCCGGGCAAGGCAATCGGAATACCATTTGCACACTATAAAAACTAAAACAGAAACTTTTTCATGTTGTAGTTTCAGTTTTCATTCGCTTTTGTTAGTCGTGGTGGGAAATATTTTAGCAAATTGGCCTTCTGCTCTCTCTACACTGTGGCACTTCGTCACTATTCTGCCTGCTTCAGAGGGATGGGCTGAGCGCGGACTGCGGAAATGTGTAACGTTACTACAAAGGCGTTTTGTTTATATTAAACTGTAAAACGGTGCTGACTTAACAACGTTTCTAAGAAATATCCGTCACATTTTATAAGATACGGTTAATATCTAGGCAGTTTAAAATATAAGCAGAATGTATGAAAAGGATTTTTTATATACAAATAGCTCCTATCGTTGTAGCCTTTGAATCCTAAAAATCTTTCTTCTTTCTTCGTATTTTAGATAATAAGTAAAACACATCTACGTACATAATCATGAAGGGTTTCAGTACGACACTGGTATTTATTTTTCAAATTATATTCACAAGGGAATTCCTAGAATTAAGAGATTTCTTTGAGAATATTTCTAGGAATTATTGCGAAGATTTACCTACACACATATTTCTCTTACGCGGTGTTACCGAGCCGGGACTGTGATGATATTTAGATCTTGTATGATACGACGGAACTTAGCACGTAATCTACGGTATGTATTTTATTCTCTATGTTTTGTTTGTTTTGAAGATCGCTCGAGATATAATAATTTTGGTGTTTCAGCTTGAGTTATATATCAAGGGAGTTATGAGCTTTATCTAAAAATAGTTTTGTTCAAAAATTATTATTTTGGATCTTCACTACACAGTTCAAATTGATTAACTTCCTGAATAAGAAACAGTTTCTTTTTCTTTCTACTTTTGTCACATTTGTTTACTTTTGAATAAAAGATTTTTGAAATATACCATACTGGATACAGAATAATTATCCCGATATAGAATTAATCCGAGCTTAGTATGTATGCAGACCGAATAAAATCTCGAAAACCTACCGGTATCTATCAAACTTTACCAATCGAACGTGAACCTTCCACTATCGTGATAAGGTTGAAAATCTATTGAAGAAATTTGACAGATTGAGGTAGGCTGACGTGCTGGCATCTGTACATTTTCACATACCTACGAGTACCTACCTAGATATTAGCAATACAGAAGTGAGTTTTCCCACAACTAACATGCTACCAGTAGGTACTTATTACCCAGTAGGTGTAGTTTATCAGCAGTAAAACGAGTGTTTATACCATTAACGACAGTTTATCGATAAACTTGAACATCCAACACTTTTATGAGCGCCCAGTTTATATCGCCGACACCTCTAAAGTTTATTTAAACTTTGTATTTTATGATAGTGCGTATTTTATTTATATAGGTAATTAATTTGCTTTTGTTGGATAAGAATCAATACTGCGTTAGTGTAGAACAGGTGTTACTTAAATAATGAACCAAGTTGCTCTGTATCTTTAGAGTTTTTTTGTATAAAAAAAGGCTCTTATTCGGTCGCAAAAATAATATCTTCGAAAAATACACCAAAAATAAAGAAGATTATGGTCTGTGAAAATATTGTATCGAGCACTCGGGCTAATGTACTTCAGTAACCCCTCTGTGTGACCCTTCCACAATAGCAGTCGTGATGCTATGAACATTCATTAAACAAACGAAGACATTCTTGTAGAAATTGTTGATATTTCCAAAGTATTGATCACAACAGCCGACAACAATGGCCGCTGATTGGTGGCCGTCCACCCTGAATACATAATCACTGGATATTATTGTTTCATAAACTTGTACATATTTCACACTCAGCTAATATTTCTGTTAAATGTTCGCTCAGTTTGCGAGTTGTTCACTTTATACTTCGTTCCTGGAAAGGCCATGATTAGCCTGAAGATAACACTGACCTGTACCTATTACGTACTTCAGCAAACGTTTAGGTACTAGTAAAAAAAGTTTCAAATCAAAGTAAGTTTCTGGTGTTTCAGTGGAACTGACATTTTTAATTTAGGTAGAAAGTCGGTACATGCGGCCAAATAATGTTCATTACGTATACCCACAGTGTTTTTTGTACATGGCAATGTCTCACACACATGGTAATTGAACAATTTAATCAATGACCAGTTTTAAAGGTTCCAGATAAAGTTCTGAATAGCTATCTGATAGATAGTGGCATAGAAATGTTTCTAATAAATTACTTTTCTATGGCATGGTCTATTTAGAACTCTATTTGGAACTTCTGAAACTGGCCGTGAAAATTGCATTTTTTAACTAATATCCTATTTTCCTTTCAGATATTCGACTCCAGCAGTAAGTGCGGACGTGTAACGTAGTGCAGTGCGCGAGTGTGAGTGCGAGTGGGTGCTATTGCGCAGGTCCGCGCGCGCGCAGGGGCGTGGCATGAGCAGGGGGCGCGCGCGGGGCCCGCCCCGCTAGCGACATGCGCGCACGCGACGCCGCGCACCTCGCGCTGTTGCTGCTGGCGCATCTAGTACCGCCAGGTAAGATATATCTCTGTTTTAATAACTACACAAAACTACCTATATTTTGTAAAAGTGAGTGTATATTTTTTTTCATAAGGGACGGATGGTACATAAAACGTGATATAGATAGTACTTCTTAATCATAAATAACTTTCAAAATGTCTCGTTTCTACAACATTATTTTTCTCTGAAACCAGCCCAAGGGATTGCTTTTGTTTGTCCGTCATCTTTGGGCTTTTTATTGATTGATTTTCCTGCCTTCTTGACAATACGGATCTCTTTCCTTATGTGCTCACGTCAGGTTTCCCTTTGTCGTCACATATAAAGTAACCGGGAGAGTTTGTGTTCTTGATAAAATCACAAGAAAGTGGCATTATGTAGCGGCATTTCATTATCATATAAGATATTCTAGGCGGTGTTACGAATACGGAGAATTATTCATAGTGATATATTGCGGGCGACAGTTCGCGCTGGAAGTGTCCTTCGCGTCATCACATAATACATGAACAGCCACAAAAATAAACGGACAAATATATTATTCAGCCTTTTTCATATTCATCGGTTTTATTTGTCGTAACGACAAAACACTCTAGCGATAAGGGTTTCATGTCCAAATTTTGCCGAGCACGGCTCTAAAATGGCCAATAAAACGCGGAATTGATGCTCAACCGGCCAAAAATTGTTTTATCTTCAAAGTTCCTCACCGCGCCGATAGAAAGGGCGATCCTTGTTGAAATTGAAAAGCGTTCGCTAGTGGGGCGCGGAGGGCTCGCTCTATGAATAAACTCGATAAAATTTACCTAATCGTAAAAAGTTGGGGACCTTAGATACGGGCCCTACACCCAGCGCCATAGCGGCCTGGGTCCCAGGGCCCCGGGGCTAGCCGCCTAACTGCGGGATACTAGCGAAGTGGGGACAATAAAATTCAGCTGATTACATCGGAAAATTCGTTATACTTTAACTTTGGGAATATCATTTTAGTATAAAATCGTAAACGTGGAAGCGTGACGAAGCGGCTGTGAAGGCGTTGGGCGGCGCGAGCGGTGACGTCACAGGCTGCGTCGGCCGCCTGCCGCGTCACTGCGCCGCTCGGGAATCTGCGGAGTACCGGCGATGTTCATCAATTCTATGTAGAATTCTAATAAATAAGTTATGGGGAAGTTGCTCGACTAAAGCTCTCGGCAGTTTGAAAGTTATGAGGGTTTTAATGATGCAGAATCCCATCAAACGTCACAACATCAAACTGCGCCACTTGTTTATTAATGGGAAAACTTTCCGTCAGCCAAATACAAGAAGACATGGACGTTTATGTGATTCCGTATGACCCTCCGAGGAGGTCCCACAAATGAGATTCGTAGCTTTGATGTCCCTCGATACTATTCCCACATGACCGTATTGAAAACTTTCTATTTTATTTACATAGTTTATTGGTACTATCGATTTGCTAAACCAAAATAATTTTATTGAAATTATATAATTAAATTAATTTGTTATCTGTCCTTTGATACACATCACTTTTGAAATTGTATTTAGTTATTGATAAACCCACTTGAAAATGACTCAGTAGGAAGTTATGAAAATAGGAAAACTTGTAAAGTACTCAGAAAATTGCAAATGGTGTCAATGCACTTACGCAGCTTGTAAAACAATAAAAAACTCACCCTATAAGGAAAAGGCGTAAATAACTTCTCAAGTTGTTAAAACTAACATCTATCATGTTTTCCTTCATCCCCAAAATGGGTGTATATCATCTCTATTTCCTTGGGAAGAAAAGGCAAGAAAAAGTTATGGGGCCGATAAACAGAGAACTGCAAGAGAGATTCCAAATTGTTCAGTAAGTCTTTTATTATAAACAAAGTTATGGACTTTATCGATTAACTAGCTTCCGTCAGCGGTTTCACCCGCGTTCCGTGGGGTCTAGTTCACGCAGCCGAATCAATATAGCCTAAGTTAGTAAGGCCTAAGACTGAAACAATTTTCCAAATAGGTGTAGTAATTCTCGAGATTGGTGCGTTCAAGCAAACCGACATACCTACCCTTCAATAGGCATGACGACAAAAAAATAATAATTAGTCCGTCTTTTAGATTATAAAAAAATATTGCATACGTATTTTTTCGTTTTTCATCTGAACAGATAATAACGAAGTTAAAGACCGTTGAAATTGCGCGTGACGTCACGCCTACGTACGATTTTTGCATAGGCGTGACGTCAGGATCCCCCACTCCTGAACTTTAAGAGCTCTAGCACACTGCAGATTTTCGATCGGCCGACAGTTTGATCGGGCAGTTTGGATACCGCGCACACTACACCAACTATTTAGTCGGGTTGGTGGTGGGTGCGCACATCTAGCCAACAGTCGGCCGATTGTATACCAATCNAGAGCTCTAGCACACTGCAGATTTTCGATCGGCCGACAGTTTGATCGGGCAGTTTGGATACCGCGCACACTACACCAACTATTTAGTCTGGTTGGTGGTGGGTGCGCACATCTAGCCAACAGTCGGCCGATTGTATACCAATCAATTGAATTTTCCCGAATTTAATGGAATAAGATAGTGTAATATCAGCCCGCAAAATGAAACACGTTTGGACAAAAACTTTGATTTTGTAATTGAAAAGTATATTGATGCACACAATACCCTTTATTACACAAAAGTTTATCACGTGCAAATGGTATTTTCTCTTAATTTTGACGTCATTATGATGATATTGTAATTATTATAACATAGAGGCATCGCAAATCATCATTGGTATTTTTTATTATCGGCTGGTATCACTGCATGATATTTCAAGACCAAGAATTTTGAAGCAGCGGTGGAGTTCAAGACTAAAATAACAATTTAGTTATTTCTTTCGTCCTTTTCTATCGTATGCTTGAAAAAAGATCTGGGAAAGAGATAAATTATGTACTCTCAGTTTTGCTTTTTTGGCATGTGACAACATTTGTTATTTGGTTTCCTTGGTGATCGTTTTACTTGGCTAAATTATGTAGTACATTACTTATAGT
>NWSH02000517.1:16438758-16452829 GCA_002382865.2 Heliothis virescens
TGTAGTTTTAATTTCTGTATTATATATATATTATTGATATATATTTATTTTATATATATATATTGTATTATTTATATGTAGACATAATAGGTATATGTAGAGTTTTTTTTCGGTATTTCTTTTGTAACTGATCCTTGCTTCATACATTTAGTGCTTGAGCACCTGCCATGCCATTTCCACTCCACCTAAAGGTTGACTGGTAGAGAACGCCTATGGCGTTAAGTCCGCCTTTGTACATTATTATTATAATATGTGTGCAAAAAGTGTAATAAATAAAATAAAAATAAATAAAATTATAGAAAAAGTAACGTTTGTTGATACCTGTTATTTATATATTAGGTACCTATAATTTAAAGCTGTATGTTATCAAGTATGACACATAATTATTATTTCAAAGGCCTTCATATTTTCCTCAATTTCACCATTACATTTCATTTGTACGTCAACACAAAGCAACTCCAAATTGAAAACCCTTAAACTCCTCATCCAAATCCGACCTTAGTATCGAACAATGTACAGTGAAAGCTTAATTAGTTACTCAAATCCAGGTATTGTGATCCATGATGAAATGAGGCGCATTATACCTGGCAGCTCAGCAATGCTATACATGGTGCAAGGCCCGTCACAAGTGGATTACACTAAGCACTATCTATGACGTATCAATCTCAATCGAAGCCGGGTGATTAGTGGCCGGGTGATTCCGGTGATTAGGCAAGGGTGGGGAGGCGCCAGTGTTGCTATAAGCCGGGAGTGTTTTGCTAGTTTACGTCGAGTTGGTTTGATAATGAATTCCGTGGAAATTGGAAATGGGAGCGGTGTATAGCGATTGCTGATTTAAGCCAAATTGAGTCCACTTTGACGGCGTTTTTGATTAGTAAGCAAATTGTTAGTTGTTTATAATGTCAAAGGCTTTTAAATTTAATATATAATTACTTACTGGGCTGCGCCTTTTACCAATTGATACAAAATACGCACAATTTTGTTTTTAAATCCTTGCTTTCACTTTTCATTTGTCCCATAGTCTACAGTGTCTATTATACTGTATCCTATTTATAGTCTATCAATTAGAGATTAGCCCTCTGACCAAAACCTTACCCTTGGCTAAAGTTCAAAACTATCCACCGGGTTCTCGCTTACCATTTCCAGTCGTTGCCATGGCAACACTAGGAGGAGCCGTTAATTACCCCTGGTTATAGGCAGTCAAGGGTTTGATTAGCGGCGGGTTATATTGATATATTGAATCGCAATTAGGCACTAATAGTGGCCTCCGACTGAGCCTTTGATTACCCTCGTATTGTAGCTAATTACGTGACGTGTTCGTTCGACATGGCTCGCCAGTAATAGCGACAGGCCAGCTGCTATATGTACTACGTATCGTTACAGCTGGGAACATCTGTCTCTCTGTTTTCATCTCCAAAGAATTCAGCGTTTTCTGAGCCTCTTTAGAGGTCTATGTGGCACCATATGACTACTTTTGTAGCTATAGTAACATAAAAAATCATTTGTTTTTCAGAAAATCTAATATAACCTGAAAATATCTATAGTATGAAACTATTTCGTACCAAATCTGTACATAAACTGTCCTATTTATGAAACAGAGGTTATTTATCAGGGTGTTAGTGTTTGTTTACGCTATAAGTTCACAGGCATATTTATAAAGGTTAGAGCTGCCGAAACGCCATACAAAAGTAATGTGTAAGGCTTACAAGTGCTTTGTGGCCGGCCTTGATGGATTTGTGAAGCTCAACGGCTAAACGCGGCCACGGAGGACCATTAGTACAAATTCAGTAATTTATGAGACTGCTTTACTAAAACATCATAATACTTAGGGTGACGGGAAGGTCATTTGTTTGTCTGTGTGTGTAAGTGGAGCGACGTGAAGCTTTTTCAGTGTTAACTCTGGATTTCTCTATTTTATCACATTTATATTAATTTTAGTTTGTGATAAGGATGGATAGAGAATGCTATGTTTTTGGGGTGCGTGGGTGATATATTTTAATATAGGATGAAAGTAATGATGAAAATAAATGTTATGTTAATCCAAATATCCCTAATAGAATACACAAACTTACTTACTAAGTGTAATACAAAAAAAAGCCTTGTACAAACAAGTAGAAACATTTTTCAACTAAGTTTCCCATACGGAACACCCTAAAGACATTAACTTAGTAATGATTACGAGCTTTTGATGTCTTCATGGCACGAAACCAGCTTATAAGTGCATTAACAAACATTTTCTGTAAATATTCACTAAGTAGCCATTTGTAGGCGAGTGATAAAGTCATCATGTCATTAGTCTTTGTTTCACGCTATGGCCGGCTGTAAAGCCGGGGCCAGACGCGTGTGATGTGTAATGTCACATGAATTCTGTGTGTGAATGTTCTACGAGCATTGCAAATAACGTTTGCGCTGAAGTTCTCCTTAATCCAACAAGTGACAAAAAAAAATCTTTATAAAACGATTCGTGTTTATTTGATGTGCCTCCATCCGGTTTATGCTACATATAATGTAACACACGTTATCTTACATTACGTGTTAAATAAATGCGTCTGGATCTGGCTTAAGTTTGTTATTGGGTTATGTATTCGTATCGCTTTGAATATTCGAGGTTTTTAATAAACTATTTGTAGTTTTGAAGGAGTAAAGTTACCAAAGATAAACAATGCTGGGTTAACCTAGTCTGACTGTTATTTAGACTAGAACACTTGAAGTTTAAGGACTCTTAACAAAGGGCCTCTTATCAAAACTTAAAATATAACTAGGTATTGATATGTGAGTAATTAGAACATTTAAAACAATTGTCTACTTAAAAACTTTTAACGAGTATCTTAGTTCGCTTGAAGGAATTCTTTATGTTTGTAAGGCTTCTTCTTATTCTATTATTTAAAGGGTTATTAAATTGATTTCGTTTTCGTGTAAAATTGTTGGAGCGTCATAATAGAGCTTGGAATAAAATTACATTTCAATTCGTAACTTTTTAATGTTTTCTATTGAGAGTCCGTTTATTACTCAATTTCGGAATGAAATAATCATTTTGATTGAATTTTGAATTTTGTTCGATTGAGTTGAATCAATTATTTAGAGGCTGGTCTGAAGAATATGAAAATAGCGTCAAGAATTTTATTTTAAGGTAGCTTTAATGAAAGTTGTCTGTTCTTATGGAAACACTTCATATTTCTAGTTAATAATACCTCTAAACTTTTTCTATTTACACCTTTATTGAACTCTTTCGTATATTGTCCCTCTTGGTGAGTTTGCTTGCTCTAGTTCATACCTATTTAAATTCACCCAGTAAGAGACTAGATAGGGCTATACTAATATTATTTCTTTTAAATAATTTAAAGACAATATTAGATACTATTTACAAAAGAATACGCACCTATAAAAAGTTAACTACATAACAATATCCTACTAATACAGACACAAAACAACCTAACTTAAAAGTGAACACCCTGTACCTAAGCAGTACACGCGAGGACGCAGCTGCACGTGCAATTATTACGCACATGTCGTAAAACCTTAGTGCCGTCTGTTAGTTTATTGCAAATTACATTGCGTTGTTTGTATGTACACTTCTGTTCGCTAATGTTCAGCGATAAGGAAGTGGAACGCAAAGTTGAAAAACTTCGATAGCAATTTGAAAAATTCTAATTCCACCTACCTATTCTTTATTTTTGTTTTCTTTAATAGATCTGTAAATATGTTATGTAGACCCGAATGAAAATAAGAAAATTGTGCATGATAGTAGCAGTAGAAATTATAGATAAAAGAATATAGTGAAACTGCGCAAAATATATCAAGCCTTATACCTAGCCTCGGCCATCTTGCCCCTACGGTACACTAGCCACTCTCTGCGAATCCTAATTTATTTAGGCAGGTATGAAACATACGAATTTTCTCCTTGAACAAAGATCAAGTACATAATATGCTTCAACAGTATGCTATAATATATTTATGTTACAACCGTACTTCGTTACATAACACAAACTTTAAAAGCACTTTCCTCGATAAACAATATTTTGGCAACATATCAATACTTGGTGAAAATCTTTTGGCACTTCTAAAGAATGGGTTTTAAAAACTCGTTTCTCTTATTCCGAAGGTTTTTGTTCAAGGACTACTTTATAAAGCACTTGGCTTAATGCTCAGCTTAGTGACAAACAGAGGGCAAATAATACTGAAATATTAAATAAAAATTTATGGTTATTTCAGTGTTACGTACAAAGTTTTAACGAACGAGACTTTGTGAACCCTTCAGCGAATCGGGTTCGTTGACCTTCGTGTAATTATTTGGTTTTTAGTCCCTCGTGGACACGTGTCGGGTTTGTAGAACATTTTCAATATTTTTTATGTTTATTTTACCTGGTGGCTTGTGTTATATAATTTTTTGCTCACACTACAGATTTTCAATAATGAAAAGGTTTTGGTACAATGTACCCTCTTGACCTATCAGTGTATGAGAACCTTAATAAACATACTTCACAGAGTACTACCTCTAAACTTGAAATGACCTAGACCGAAACCCTGCCCTTTGGTCCTAAATAAATGAAGATGTACTTGTCCATTCGGTAAATGAAGTAGTACAAAAGTACCTGGGTACCCTAGACAATATACCAATGTACAGACAACAGCAGGTCACGGTACACGAATATGTCAAATTTTACCAATCGAACATTAACCTTCCACTATTGTGATAAGGTTGAAAATCTATTGCAGAAATTTTACAGATTGTGGTAACTTGATGTGCTGTCGTCTGTACCAAGCAATGCTAGGTTCCTCTCAGCCAGCATTTTATGAGGATCTCTCATGAATTATAGATCTTAGCTATTGTAACTGCGGATCAGGCCATAGTTTATAGGTGTATAGGTATTATATGGCCGCTAGATATGTGCTATGAATACTTACGTATGGACGACAACTGAATTTTATATGTATACTCGTAGTTGTTCAGGGGTATACCTACTGTGGTATACATTCGGATAATTTGTTACTTATTTCTAAATGTAACAAAAAATATTATAACATGGTTTCTCTGCTATTCGTAATTGAAAATTAATCCTCCATGATATTTTTAATTAGATGATTACCTGTGATGGTCAATCTACTTCATAGAGATAGTCAGTTTTCCCAACAACAAAGAGAATTGATAACTTTATTGCCCAACAATATCTGAGTCAGCAACAATATTCTCTCCTTTAAAAATATCTCAAAACAAACACATCCACTGTTACCTTAAAATAGCTTAAAGTTAATAGCTTACTTGTCCTAACAGCTACTGTGTGTTAAGTTATAATTAAACCGAGCTTCCTTTACTTAACATCAGTTGCACACAATGCACAAACACATTCCGCTGCTACTTTTCTGCTGACCCTATTTTTAGTTCCCCACTCTATGATATAAACGTACCATGAATGAAGTGTTACAAGTATAATTGTTCCGCTGAGCGAGAGAGAGGGCTCATTTTCAGATACCGCTGTCCCGCTCTCTCCTGAAACTGTTACAATAATAATAATTCATGAAGCTGCCCCTATTCTGAAATTACTCAAACGTACACAGAGATTGTTTAGAATGTTTTCATATGAATCATATGCAGGCTAGTTTTATTTTTGTTTGTCGTCATGAATGACATCTGCAGGAGTGCGTTCATGCATTGCTATGCTCATTCTTTTCAATGGGATGTGTGCTTTAAATAGATCGCTTTTAATGTGTACTAACGTTTTAGAGCTGAAAAGTTTGTTCCTTTGTTTGGTTGCTTGGACGCACTAATTTGAGGAACTGTTAGATCGATTTGAAACGTTTTTCCAGTTTTAGATAGCCCTTTATCGAGGAAGGCCGGTACGCGGCTGAAACCGGAGGTAGAAGAGGTTTTTAATACATTTTAAAATCGGTTATAAAATTAATGACATCCGTCTATTTTCTTGAATTCTAAAGAACTTTCATGATATTGGAAAAAAATGGTTTTTACTGTTTGTGTACAACAATACATAATCTTAAAATTACGTTCCAAAAAATCCGCATCGAGCACGCAACAAACACTAGAAAACGTAGCAGTACCTCCAGAGAATGCGATCGGCAACACGACGAGCAACAAATACAACAGAATCTTATTTAAGAGCAACATTAATTGCTGTTTGAAGTTATGCTTGTCCGACGTGGAAGTTTCCCGTAGGCCCCTTTGTCTTCGCACGGTGAATTAATTAGCCAACTATGCCTCGCAACTATGCCTGCCTAACGTACTTGTGAATTGTATTCAATTGTTTTTAGCTGGTGTACACTTTGGGCTCGCGAGGAATGTTGCCGAATGTTGCCGGTCCCTGCCTTAGTCGAGTGTTGTGCTAACAATATCTGTGTTATATTATGGAAGTACTTGCTTGTTTGTAATATTATCTTAGTAAATATATGAGGCTGTATTGGGAGTAAAAATATTATTTTTAAAACGAAATAGAATTCTAATTATTCATTTCAAAGTCATATTAAATGTTTTATTAGGTATCTAAGTTCGACGTATGTTTGAGTTGCTGCAATTTTGCAATGTTTTACTCTGATAATATTCTTTAGTTTTTAGTTCAAAAGAAATACGAATAGAAAACCAGCATACACTACACATACGATGTTTGCCTTATTAAATTCCGTGTTCAACAATAGAATCCATTTAGTAAATCGAAATACAATATCGAATAACATTCGATTAGAGACCGGGCAGTTATTATAACTTGATAAACAGAAATAGTAACACTGAAATAGTCACGGCCGAGTTTCGGCCTGGTTGAGGCCGAGCCGGAGATTCCTCGCGCTATTTCGGCCGACTTATTCCTGGACCCACTTAAATAAGTTCAGGGTCCGAATCAATACAAACATGCTTATTTATTTATATTTATTACAGCTGGAAATGTAGCGTCTGTTTGGCTTNAGCAATGCTAGGTTCCTCTCAGCCAGCATTTTATGAGGATCTCTCATGAATTATAGATCTTAGCTATTGTAACTGCGGATCAGGCCATAGTTTATAGGTGTATAGGTATTATATGGCCGCTAGATATGTGCTATGAATACTTACGTATGGACGACAACTGAATTTTATATGTATACTCGTAGTTGTTCAGGGGTATACCTACTGTGGTATACATTCGGATAATTTGTTACTTATTTCTAAATGTAACAAAAAATATTATAACATGGTTTCTCTGCTATTCGTAATTGAAAATTAATCCTCCATGATATTTTTAATTAGATGATTACCTGTGATGGTCAATCTACTTCATAGAGATAGTCAGTTTTCCCAACAACAAAGAGAATTGATAACTTTATTGCCCAACAATATCTGAGTCAGCAACAATATTCTCTCCTTTAAAAATATCTCAAAACAAACACATCCACTGTTACCTTAAAATAGCTTAAAGTTAATAGCTTACTTGTCCTAACAGCTACTGTGTGTTAAGTTATAATTAAACCGAGCTTCCTTTACTTAACATCAGTTGCACACAATGCACAAACACATTCCGCTGCTACTTTTCTGCTGACCCTATTTTTAGTTCCCCACTCTATGATATAAACGTACCATGAATGAAGTGTTACAAGTATAATTGTTCCGCTGAGCGAGAGAGAGGGCTCATTTTCAGATACCGCTGTCCCGCTCTCTCCTGAAACTGTTACAATAATAATAATTCATGAAGCTGCCCCTATTCTGAAATTACTCAAACGTACACAGAGATTGTTTAGAATGTTTTCATATGAATCATATGCAGGCTAGTTTTATTTTTGTTTGTCGTCATGAATGACATCTGCAGGAGTGCGTTCATGCATTGCTATGCTCATTCTTTTCAATGGGATGTGTGCTTTAAATAGATCGCTTTTAATGTGTACTAACGTTTTAGAGCTGAAAAGTTTGTTCCTTTGTTTGGTTGCTTGGACGCACTAATTTGAGGAACTGTTAGATCGATTTGAAACGTTTTTCCAGTTTTAGATAGCCCTTTATCGAGGAAGGCCGGTACGCGGCTGAAACCGGAGGTAGAAGAGGTTTTTAATACATTTTAAAATCGGTTATAAAATTAATGACATCCGTCTATTTTCTTGAATTCTAAAGAACTTTCATGATATTGGAAAAAAATGGTTTTTACTGTTTGTGTACAACAATACATAATCTTAAAATTACGTTCCAAAAAATCCGCATCGAGCACGCAACAAACACTAGAAAACGTAGCAGTACCTCCAGAGAATGCGATCGGCAACACGACGAGCAACAAATACAACAGAATCTTATTTAAGAGCAACATTAATTGCTGTTTGAAGTTATGCTTGTCCGACGTGGAAGTTTCCCGTAGGCCCCTTTGTCTTCGCACGGTGAATTAATTAGCCAACTATGCCTCGCAACTATGCCTGCCTAACGTACTTGTGAATTGTATTCAATTGTTTTTAGCTGGTGTACACTTTGGGCTCGCGAGGAATGTTGCCGAATGTTGCCGGTCCCTGCCTTAGTCGAGTGTTGTGCTAACAATATCTGTGTTATATTATGGAAGTACTTGCTTGTTTGTAATATTATCTTAGTAAATATATGAGGCTGTATTGGGAGTAAAAATATTATTTTTAAAACGAAATAGAATTCTAATTATTCATTTCAAAGTCATATTAAATGTTTTATTAGGTATCTAAGTTCGACGTATGTTTGAGTTGCTGCAATTTTGCAATGTTTTACTCTGATAATATTCTTTAGTTTTTAGTTCAAAAGAAATACGAATAGAAAACCAGCATACACTACACATACGATGTTTGCCTTATTAAATTCCGTGTTCAACAATAGAATCCATTTAGTAAATCGAAATACAATATCGAATAACATTCGATTAGAGACCGGGCAGTTATTATAACTTGATAAACAGAAATAGTAACACTGAAATAGTCACGGCCGAGTTTCGGCCTGGTTGAGGCCGAGCCGGAGATTCCTCGCGCTATTTCGGCCGACTTATTCCTGGACCCACTTAAATAAGTTCAGGGTCCGAATCAATACAAACATGCTTATTTATTTATATTTATTACAGCTGGAAATGTAGCGTCTGTTTGGCTTGTTGTTAGATATTAATAAGATGTTCATTTGTAAGTAACGTGTTAGCTGGTAATTAGTGGTTGTGTTCTTAAGATTTTGTTAGGTGAATAATAGGTAGAATATTATGATGGAAATATTGACACACCACATTACATGGAATAACTAATGAGTCGCTAATGAGATAGTAGAAGAGTACATACGCAGTCAAAGCTACTTTTTGTGCTTTATTTATTATTGTTTTAGATAAAAAGCAAAGTACAACAGATAAACAGTTTATATCATGTGTGAGTGTAAAACTGGCTTACAGTCTAAGTTCTGTAATCAGACAGACTAGTACCTAAAGCTTTAAATAAGTTGGTATGTTAGTCCCTCAACAAGTTCTCACAAACTATTTCCTATCGCTGGAATAACTTAGCTCAACTTAATCCTTTGAAAAACTTGTGTTAATGAAACTTATGTTTAGCGACTGTAAAGTCGAGCTGTTTATAGCTTGATGTGATCCCGTCTGTTTGTACGACTAGCCGCCATTGTTCTTGTGGTTAGTTTAACCAATTGTTATGAGTTCAGACATACTTTACTTTTTATTTTATTTTCTACAAGAAAATACAGCATTTTCTTATAGAAAATAAAATGTGTGTATTTTATTTAAAAAGTATTTGGTTTTAATTTATTTGTACACCCTTATAAATTGAGGAAAATGTTCAATTTTCTATTCTCTTCATTTATTTCCGCTTTTTAGATTTCCTTTGTTTTCCACTCAATTTTTCCTTTTAATTTCTTTGAATCATTTCTTCTTCAAGGTTACTTTGCCTGTAACACGTAAATAAACGTGTTAAGATTTTATCTTGTATTCGAAAGGATCTGGAACAATCGACCAACAAAAAATAATATTCAATTACCCCTACAGCGCTTTCACATTTGCGATTTGGCGCGCGTAGTAAAACTGTACGAACTGGGCAGAAAAACCTCTAGTGTGAAAACGTTGTTGTCACGCATGAAACTTGACTATTCATGCCTTATTAACTAAGTTAGTTGCGGCCATTCCCAATAACCTATGTTTCTATAGATTTGATAACTAGAGGTTGAATTTTAATCCTAGTATCTAAACCGACAGAGATAGGTTATTGAATTCCGCAGAAGCTATGGCCTATTAACCAGTAGTTAATTGATGAGGCAAGTTGCTGGCCTCATCAGGTGGTCGATACCACAACCATTGCCTGTGCTAGCTGCTTCTATGAATTATAAAATACATGTAATGGAAATTAACTTGCAATTATGTCGAGTTTCCTCGGGTTGGGTAATTGCATGAATTACACGAGAATTAGGTTGTTTAAACTATTTTTAGAATAACTCATGTTAGCTAAAAAGCTTAGATTGATTTCAATTTGACAAATAAATAAAAATATGGAGTAAAATATTTTTTATTCGCTTTAAATAATTCCGCGAAAAAATCCAGTTGATTGTCACGTTATGTAAACAGAAATTCTCGCGACTAAACAAAAAAGGTTCTCGGAAATGAATACTAAACAAAACAGCAGTGATTTGTGTTGTCATCGTACTAAATTCCCGTGAAACAAAGCAAAGGTTGGTCACAAAAAACTTCGGTGAACGCCACGAGCCAATGCCACGAGCCGCCATTGACAGCGCGGACGAACAGACAAACAAACACAATTCTGTAAACAACTTACTTTAAAATTTATGTTAAGTTCTGCTAATGAAGGGAGCCAGATAAAAGTTGTTAAATTGTTTTTGGGAGTTCTCCTAAATTGTCTATTTTTATGGTAATATTATTTTATATTTTGATGTTTGAAACTTACGGCTCTAGCGAAAAATATGGGTGCGTAAGTATAAGCTTAATTGAAATAGAAGATCACATCTGACCTGAATCGGAATAATGCGACAAACATGACAAATATATTAGCCCAATAATTGGGCTAATATTATAAACCTATGTAGAGGATTAATTTTGAAAAGTATTTCCTACTATAGCTATTTAATACTAGGGAATCGCCAATAAAATCCATTTGGGAGCCATCAAACGATTACCGACCGCATTCCGTGCAATGATCAAATAACCCAACTTAACCCTCCGCTGCATACAATCACAAGTTCCTAACACAAGATTACAGCGATCTCCGTTCTCGCGCACACCAACTATTCGGAGATTGCCGAGTTCTCAAATTAAGGGGAATGGGGGGAGCATCATCTCCGCACAGCAGGATATTAAAGCGAAACTGTGGCCGCGCGCAAATTTATTATCCTATAACTAATATTTACCTGTGTGTGGAATGAAACGTTTATTGTTTTTGGTGCGAATTTTGGCTGAAGCGGAGATTTTTATGGCGTGCTGCAGTGCGCTGCATCATAATATGTTTTCCGCTCAGCTGTATGCGTCATTTTGGAGTTTGATGGCTAATATTGCGGGTAGATGAGTCCCGTGAGAGCGAGAATAGTTGAGTATGACATTATTATAAAAGGAAATTGAATGTTTTATTATGGTCAAATTGAAACTCAAAAAGTTATGTGCTCTTGCTTGTTATGTGGTCTCTTTTTGGCGGTTTTGAAATACTTACCTGAAGTAAAAACTACGTTACACAGGTTTATCTAATTTAAATTGAAAAAATAAAATAAAATTAAAATCTAAGGGCGTACACACACCAACAGCGTTTGGTCGCGACAGACGCACGACTCGACAATGATCGATGAGACGCGCGTTCGTTTGTTTTGTGCGCGCCGCGAGATATGCGCGGGTAATGATGCGCGCTAATTTACTTATCTGCGTAATTCTACTTAATTGACGGCACTGAAGGGTTGAGCTGAGTCTGATGCGATGAGAGAAAAATGATGATAGCTGAATTAATTCATAATTTCATGTATGGATAATTTTTTGTACACATGCATGACTTTATAATTAGAACCATGAACATGTAATTTTAAATGCTTTGAATTTAATTTCAAATATTTTTATGTGCTTTGTCTTCAAAACCAAGTATTTTACAATTGATATTATTTTAGTGAGAGAAAGTTTAATTGTAATTAATTGTTTACGAGACAAGATCTCATGCATAAACTGCGTAGTTCGTTAAACAAAACGTGTCTATTTTAGTTGAAAGTTGTTTATGTTTACTCCACTAATAATAAAACTACAAAACTAAACAATCCACTCCCACTGGCTACTAAATACATTCAGATCCATCTTCCACCCTTATTACAGCACTCAACTAACTTTAAACACCTCCAGACACTGAACAGATAAACGCTTAACAAAAATATCCCGCGGCGTCGCCCGCGGCCACCCAAATATAAATCACGCCTAAAACAACAAATACACAAGTTTTAAGTTACAAACTGTTAGTGGATGGAGTCGCTAATACGAACCGACCGCCGCTCGCACGTACGTGCGGTCGGGCCCGACGCGCCGCGAATATAAGTGCGCCAACTTATTGCATTTTAGTGTTTGTCGGTGAAACCTGGGTTTTTGGTGCGGCATACATATTCAGACAGTGTGCGGTAATGTCAATACTGAGTACTGCTGGAAATCTTATTGTGGATATCTTTTTATCGAGAAAAGCGCTTTTGCAGGTCCGCTAGCTTGGTTCGATTTGCGAATACAGGAGTTTATAGCAGATTTCAGCTTCGAGCTAACACGTCGCTTGCCTAATGCGATTCGTGGAATTTTAAGATTTTTATATAAATCCTTACTTATATTATAAATGCGAAAGTAACTCTGTCTGTCTGTCTGTTACGCTTTCACGCCTTAACCAGTGAGCCGATTTTGATGAAATTTGGTATAGAGATAGAATAGACCCTGAGGAACAACTTCTACTTTTTATCCGGGTACGGGACATAGTTCCCTCGGGAAGCGGGCGAAGCCGCTGGCAAAAGCTAGTATGAATATAATATATTCATGGCAATCGGGTTAGCGATGCAGATGAAACATTAACTGTCTCTATTTTAATATTCCGAGCTCCTGTTAATTCAGGCGATAATAACACCTCATTCTATTGTTATTTAACATAAGTACCGTTACAATTAAGGAGATTGAATAAATAAGGAACAAACGGAAAGTTCCCATTGTTTGGTGTAAGCTTGAGCGTTTGGTCGCGGTCCCACGCGCCGATGTTTCACTTCGGGAACAGATTATGTCGGTCCATGGTGTCAGGGGTCGCCAGCCACTGCTAATGACAAAAGCAATACCCCTACTTAACACTCTCCATGGAGATGAAAGGTGGGAATATTTTTAACTTGTAGTATTTCGGCGTCCTTTCAATCCACTGTACCCCATTGTGTGTTTTTACCCCATTTTGAGGTTATGGTACGCCAACAATTTAATAATTCACAAAGAAATGGGCTGTAGATTTTTTTTTCATGCGAGTATTTTGCAAAGAACACATACATTTAATTGAATCTATAGCCCCTTGTTACGTAATTAAATTTTCCTCAGGCCACCCTTATTGCGGTAATTTAATATAAAAGCCGGAAAAATGCGTATTTCATGAGCATTGGGTTCCGTACTTATTCGCTGTTTGTGTTCTTCTGTTTACATTCTTATTTAAATATATAGCAGTAACAATAAAATAAATGAAACAAATTGATGTAACCTGCCACTGTTTCTTTAGCCCCGTCGTCCCGTGTATTGTCAAGGGGGGTGCTAATGACGCGTCCAGACGTGATTTACGTCGCGTCAGACGAAAACTATTTTTATATGAATGTTGTTGACGCGTGGGACACGGTCGCGCGTCTGTCTTTTGTCTTATGTTTTCAGTAATTATTGGAAACGATTTAAATAGGTGTTTATTGTATGATGTTGATAGAGTGGGTGCTAATGTTTGTGTTTAATGTGTGAGGGACAAACAAAGAGAATTCAATAATGATAAATTTTGCATGCCGAGTGGTAAAATATGGCTGACCTGATGTATTATATTTTATTTTAACAACTTTTGTATACCTACCCATATTTGCAAAATAAATAAACTTTGACTTTGACTTCAATGTCAGTGAAGTAAAAACATGATATAACCAGCAAATATCAAG
>NWSH02000517.1:16464757-16485800 GCA_002382865.2 Heliothis virescens
TAACTAAAATTTAAAGTAAGTTATGAAGTTAGTTTATTTGTAAAATCATTTGTATCATGATTTTCAAAGTAATTCTATAGTAAAACAAATATTTTTATTAGCTGGGTCTTCATTTTCATCGGCAATGGTCATAATATCATAATCAATATTTTAGTTTGTATTCATAACATGTTCTTCAGATTGTTTGACAGCTAGTTTTAGTACGCGTGCGGACCTAGTAAACATTATCAACGCTATAAAACAAAAGAGAGTTATAAATAAGGAATTTAGTGATTCAATATTACGCAACATGCGTTCGCCCGTGCAACATGGTCGGTACTGGCACAACCGCACGCGGGACACCATTGGGCAGCACCTCTCGCGTCCCGCAAACTTTGTCGCGAGTCAACTTCTGTCATTATTAACTGTCAGTCGTAACATATCCGACGATGTTAACGTGGCTATTTTGAAAATTATCCATAGAAAATATTTTTTTGTTGCTAATACTAAAAGAAGGGTCTTTTAAGTAGTGATTAGTGAAATAAAAAGAAAATGGCAAAAATTCATATCATATCCGACAATGTTAATAGGGATAGGCGAATTTTCTGAAATGGTACCTTGGGGACAGTTTTAGTCAACAGCAACGAGGAAAAAATGTTACCCTTATCATAAGTACCTACTGGTTATATAACTACGCCCGTAGTGTTACTTTTATTTATCGTTCGCAAATAATTTAAAATAACCGTGAATAAAATCTATTTTATTTACAAGTTGTAACATGCATTTTCGCTAGTGGTATACGACATACCGCGTGTAACCACCTGTTTTCGAACTTTAATAACTATTCACAAGTTCTGCTTTGAACTTTCAAAAATGTGAGCAAGTTGTAAACTGTTGCGGTGCACAATCCACGCTGTGGTTACAACGATTTGATGAAAATGTAACGCAGGTGTAGCTATTGTAACTATATTATGAAAATGTGTATTTTTGTACATATAGTTAGCAATTTAGTAGCATATTTTCGGCCAAGTAGCACAGAATCCTGGTATTGAAACAAGTAGTAGGGTCGTTGACTCAATATGCTCGGATTATAGATAGGATTACGTAACGAGTTCAATGAATTATGTTTATACGAGGAAAACCATATTATAATATATGCCTATCTTTATCGCTCTTCTGTAAACTTTTGTTTAATTTACTTCGAAAGCTAACGTTTATATATAAAATAAATTTAAGAGATGAGTACTTACGTATGTATCCTACAGAGAGCGTATGGCCTGGAAAGCGTAGATAAAATTATGAGACGGAATGTGGTAAATAAAAAGAGAAATTAATAAAAGTAATTATACCACACAGCTTGTTGTGAAATAAATCTGAGTTTTAATTTGTAAAATTATTATATTTTCCATAGTAGGTACTCATTCTCAATTTCGTCTTACTAGCACAGAAGTACGGTTTAATTTTATTTTATTTTATCATTATCAACTACCTACTGGCAGCTTGTCAATATAGCCAGTCAAAATTAAAGGAGGCTCCTCCAGTCAGTTTCACCGAAGACCACTATGAGTTACAACTAACTTTAATCTAGCCATTCCGAGGTTAATTTATGGGGTGCAAACTCACACGTAGGATTAACTGGATAAACTATGTTTTATGGACTTGCTTTAAAAATGGTTTTTCACACTTTAAATTCTTTTGTTGGCTGAAAGCATTTCTTTGAGTATAATGTGTGCGTGTTTATAAATCAAGTGTTGGCTAAGTAAGGAGATTAGGTTTTTTTTACCCTGAGGTGCAGAAGGGTTATGATTTTGCACAAGTATTATGACCTTTTGTAATTTGGTCACGTTCACACTAAAGTGTAGAAGTATTTAGAACTTGCAGTTTTTGCTATGTATCCTTCTATAAATAACTATAACGTGCTTAGCTAAACCAGTAGTAAACCATATGGACGAATGTAATGAGGCTGTATTTATGGCCTCTGACAATAACACAACAGAACTTGTTGTGGAGAAAACAATACATTTTTAATCAGACGCTATAATATATCTAAGTAATATATCGTCACTGGTCTAATGGTGTGGATATATGTTATCCTTAATTATAGAGAACAAAAATCCTATTAATAAGGAAAGAAAATGTATTATGTTGTTAATTATCAGGTATACTCATTTATTTCTAATTAGTAATAGTAATTTGTATTCGTAAAAACATGTCAACTTCAACAACTTATTAAGTAGATCCAATAATTATGTTTCGTCGTCGAAACAAGCCATAGTTAAATATGAATAACATCTACAACGTAACATGAACCATCGATATAATACTGCTTCATCAAGATTACCAATTATATTTTATGTTCACGTAATTAAAATATTCATCGCAGCTAATAAAAACGAATAACAGACTAAAATTCATTTACTATGAGCTAGTATTACCATTTTTAATTTGTTAGAATTTACTCGAGTTCGGAGCGATGAATTATTATAATATTTCAGTGGAGTCTGGCAATATTTCAGCAAGTGTTGCGATGTACAGTCGTGCTGAATAAATGTAAGAAATTAGTGGTGTTAGTGGGTCGGCCGTAATGACTGTAGACCGCGACTGTCTGCTACCCACTCAATATTTTAGCGGTACGCCGTCTACCAGATTTTGTGCTTGAATACTTGAATATTTTGTCTTCATTACAGCCGTATTTCATTATCAGTGAAGCAATGAGTATCCCGTTCAGACATAATCGACTTGTACTTTAAAATACGCCTACGATTCACGTTGTTTCCCCCGTCAACAGAAATGAGTATGTACGTAGACCAGCCACAACAAACGTTCAATGACCTCTCACACCACACCCACGCCGCGAACCCCATGAAATATTCATAACTGAAAATTAACGAATGCAAAAGCTTGCATCTCTTATTGACGCTTCATTAGGCATTGCTTATCAGCAGAATGTTCCTGATAGCGCTATAAACAGCCCCTTACGCCGCGACCCTGCCCTCGAAATATTTTTCCTATACTTGGCGCAGGGACCCGGGGGTATTTGCTTATGATAATGATCTGTTGAATATTCAAGGAGCCGAGGCTTCACTTGCCTACCGCATTATAATTATGGGCGGCGCATTAATTTTGTTTTGTTTATTGTTGCCGATTTACTTGTTGGCGATGTGGAGCTCACTTCAAGATAACGGTATAAGTTGACAATAAACTTACGCGAAACCACACCTTAAGTCTTTGTACAAAGTCTTAAATTCCAACGAATGTACATAGTATATACAGCCTTGTTTGAGTATGGGGATTATTCTTTTGAAATTTTCGTGAAAAAAAGCAAATGTGTGTTGTAGCTGTAATAATATCAGCCTAGGCTTATAGGTTTAAGCTGGGATTACACTACGGTAATCAGAATAAGATATTGGTAGCTCAGATTTCTGCTATCACTGATTAAATGGAACTGTTAATAAATGTACATTACCTTTAATATTAAATTAAACCATAATGAAAAATATTGTTTATATTTGTTATTTAAATTAAATACGTTGCTACATATTTTAAATATGAATGTGCGGTTGTAGTCATAAATGTATTATGTACGCGGTTACCGTCCACACAGCGTACAACATTGTATTGCATTAAAACTGTACGTATAATTGTGTAGGGAGGTGCTATTGTGCTGAAGTAGTTTTACTTTCGCGAGCTTATTGTTATTTAACTCAGTAAGTCAGGGCCTACTGAGAATTCTCGTAGACTATGGATTCTCCTGACTTGGGAATTGAACATGAACCCTCGTCAGGTTTCCCACAATTTGACTTGGAATACATACAGTAGCACAGCACCTGGTACTCGCTAACCCTCTCACATTTCACGTTTTCCTCGAAGTTTTATCTTCTAAAACTTCCCCGGGTGCTATTGTACGGCCGCACAAGTAAAATGTAATTTAATTTCCACAATTACGAAAACAAAGATCCCGTTACCTATTGTAGGCGGCACTGTTTCACGTTCATACAATAACAACAATGGCTTCACGAAATACTGCTACAAAGAATCTGAGAATTTCACTCAAAAGTGTCAAACAGACAGCTTTATCGTCTTCAGGAGCGTTTTTAACGACGTTCCTTTGAAGATGATCACTCGCCGCCAGGAGTCGGAAGGCCAAAAGGAGCAGGAGTTGAGTCCTTTTGGCCAAAGCGAGCAAAGTGACCTGAACTTGGATACTTACTGAAAGAATTTAAAATTCTCTCAAAGGAAATTCTTGAAGAAAGATTTAATTGCACCTTGAATTCTGTTTGTTAGTAAAGAACAGTGAATTTTATTAAGTTTTAGTGTCAACAAGCAGCGTATATATTAATATAGAGAGCCGAAAATTATTTTTTATTTCTGCGCCACAAAATATATTTGAAACACGTTTTATTCACAAAGACCTGAGCCAGAATTTATTCGACCTAGACAAACAGTTCAGTCATGAAGCGATGTAACATTTGATACGCAGACGTGTAAAAATTACACATCAGCCGTTACAATGTATCGCGTTAAATATATTCCGGCGAGGTGTCGCGACTATGGATACGAGCACATGTTTGTCTTTGTGGGACTATGAATATGAGACAGATTAGCGTTCCAGGCTTTGTTGGTTTAGGTATTTAGAATATTAATTTTGCTTTTAAGGAGTTTTATTACTCATTCAAACGGTGTCCTCTTGTGATACGACAGTTTAATTTAGGTTTATATGTAAGTTAAAACGTAATTCATTAGTGTTTCAAACTAAGGAACTTTTTATGCACATGCAAATATCGCACATGGCATTGTGCCTAATAATTTGGTCCATTTAGTCGACCCTTATTAATGGCCAAAAATAAATTACTGCAAATAATATCCTAGTAATTTCCCAGTGTCTTTATTGTTATCTCAACACAAACTACTTAAACTAAGTAATCAATTTCCTTAAGTTACTTACACCACTCAATAACGCTTAGTAAGTCACGGACGGCACCGCTAACCTTTCAGCCGACACCAATGACAGATGTACAGATAAACAGTCTCGGTCAGTGTTTGTACTTCGGTCTGTTTGTCCGACTTATTTGTTCAAACACCAGTCAATATTGTCTGCTAAGTATTACGAGATATTGCTGTTTTTCAGCGAGATATTTGTTTGACAAAGTATTTGTTAAATATGGATCGGTAAATATTAATATGTTGGAAGTATACTGCTCTTTTTATTAAGAAAATGTCTAGAATTATTTAACGTTGTCTGAATAGTACCTAGTACATTCTGCTAGCTATTTATACGTCATGTGTTCTAGATGTAGAACCACGTCAAAAATCCAGGATGAATTTTACCGGTAATTTTATTGAATTGTGAGTAAATAGTTTTGCTTGAGCCAATAATCTGTGATTATAAGCTGTTCTTTGTTATAATTAGCAAGACAGTTCGTTTATTCTTGTTGATAATTAACAATATTTCCTATTAAATTCCTTATTAATAAATTAAATTATGCAATATGTAAGGATAATAAAAATAATTTAGATGGCTGCATCCCGTTGGCTCCCCTCACGAAATTCCCAAGACTGAGCCAACTCCAGTATATTAACGTCGAAAATTAACACCCCCTAAGTCGAATTTCAATTATAATGGTCGTTTTACGTAATGTCTGATTGTTTTCACCCCCGGGGCTTGATAATTTGTGCTCTCCAAAACTTTAATTTGCATAAAATTCCAGGGGGTTGATTTAGACTTGGGGGTGACTTTTTTAAAGCGTAAAGAGATAAATTGTATGGTTTATGGCGTAATTGCTTGCTGTTAGGGGGATGATTACTGTCGTTGTATTAATGTCTGTGCTGTGACGTACTTTGAAACTTTAAGTGGTCTTTCTGTAGTAAAAGCTTTCGTCTAGCAGTGGAACAATGTGTTTAAGTAAATGACACATTATTATGAAATACAACGTTGAATATTCTATCATATTTGTATTTACCATGATTAACAGACGAAAAGACAAACGGTTTCTGATTTTTTCATAAAAAAGGAACAACACACGATCCATCATTCAATATGAACAGGAAATAGTTTTAATAATAAATAACATATTTATTACGGACATTTTTCGTTCATAAGTCGTGTAGCTCATACTTTATCATGTAAGACGCTTAATTTCAGTCAGATCAGAACATTTTCCTACATTCTGACACACTATTAATTATTTCTGCCTACCCTCAGGGAAATTCTTCACTTTAACGTCACTAGAAGGGTGGCAACCCCGACTTATGTTTGTATAGAGCAGTCTGCCAATACTTAGTGTTGTTTAGTTTATTGATTTTAGTAAATATGAGTATTTACGTTCCGTTTCCACTTCTTATGATATTTTTGTATATAATTTACAGAGAATACTGGCTTATACTGACTGTTTTTGTATTTGAAGATAGGAAGAATGTAAAAATGTTTGCTATTTTTATATATGAAAATATAAGCCGAACTTAGTACTTATCGATACCAGAAGTATCAATTAACGTAAGGGACATTTTGGCGAAAATGAGTTATATATATCATTGGATTCAGAATTTTCTGCTCTATCGATTGGTATTATTGAAAAAATTCTATCATTAAAAAAAAATCCCTTACAGTAAAAAAATTTGGCCTGCGTAAAACGATTTATGACAAAAAAACTGATGTAACAGACGATTACATTTTCTTTTCTCTGTATAATACAGTAAGTCACAGTATTAAATAATTTACACCCTTACCTTAAACCTCAAATCAGTCGATTTACGTAACACGTCTCTTACTTTAATTAATGATTAGAGATTTATCAAGAATTATTCTCTCACATTATTATCTAAAAAGACTATTTTTACTTTAAGTTCCATGTACCTAATATACCAATTACGTAACAAATAGAAATCAAATTTGTATTTACTTTATTAATTTGTTTAAAAGATCGTTGCTCAAATACCGAGTACTTACATTAACCGATTCCGTGCGGACGTCTTTTTAGCAATCTTTAGTTTTTGGCGTCAAACTTAAATTCCTTGAAGCCTCTGAGGCACTAAACGCCAAAGATTCTCTTTGATGATTCTCCAGAGGAATCATTAAAGTCATTTTATTGTAATGTAATAGTTACGTAGAACGTGATAATTTTGAATAAGGTTAATTATTATAATTATTTGAGACACTGATTCTTCATAATGTAAGGCTCTGCGATTGTGACAGGACCATTTCTAATTAAAAAAGTAATCCTTTTAATGTGTTTCCATTTTTCATTGAGCCCAGACCAGACCCAGACACAACCCTGGGAATCCTGGGCAATCAGGACACCCATAAAGAACTTGGTTGTTTTTCTTTGTTTTTTTGTAGCATATTCTACACTATTTTCTACTAACCCTTCCGCCATGCCTTGGGTGTAGGATTGGCAAATGTATTCTTCCATTTGGAGATCGAGCAAGCCCTGGGGCATTTGGTAATAAAAAATCATAAAATTCTATTGTCGAATTGTAAATTTTTCGATATAACAAAAATTCGCTAAGCATATTTGGATGAAGCATATTGGACTTTTACGTAGACATAAAGTGGGAAATAAAATATAAATATATATATTAACAATAAATCGTTTTATTGTTGTATCCCTGAATTTCATTTAAATCGATGAAAACTAACCTGAAACTAACATTAATCATGCAAATAACCTATTTCCATGGTGTTATAATACCATAATTTTAGTAGAAAATCTATGGTTACATCAAATGGCTACTCTGTAAAAGTCCTTTACAATAGAATTACGTATAATTTTCTATTGCTGTTGTTGCTAACACTATGTTTGACGGTTTACACATAAAATATTAGTAACGTAAGGCACAACTAAACATATTTTTTTAATGTAAGGGACATGCTATATTTTAAACCGCTGGGTATTCCTAAATCTTTCGTTTATAGCATGAAAGAAGAGGAAATTCTAAGAAACTTTGCTCTAGACACAATTATAATTGGAGCAGACAGTAAAAAGTTATAGACAGATTTAAAAAAATAAAATCGTTTTTTGGCTCTCCTGAAAAATCGTGTTTTGTCCCTTACATTAATTGATACTTCTGGTATCGATATATCAAATCCGTTGGCATACTAGTGCAATAAGGCTTTCCTCTTTTCCACAACGAAAATAGTAAGTTATGTACGCGTCGGCGTCGATCTAAATAACAAAATGTAAATATTTTTGGGAACATTCCTGACGCTCATTCTATTTGTCATTCCTTCAATTTTCTTTTTAGACATTGCGTAATTCAATATCTTATAAGATTTTGATGATCACGATGAATTTACTTAAATATAATAAATATTTTGGAAAATATGACACGTGGGGCTGAACCAAAATAAAATCAGTGTTGCCCGATTGAATATAGTTAAATTGTCGCTTGTCATGGAAATTGGTAACCCAGCAAAATGTCGCCTATTGAATATTATTCATACACATGATTGATTTAAATATTCTTTTCTGAATTACTTTACAGTTTGTGTAGAATGAGCTGAAATATTTTCTGTGATTTGGAATTTAATTTGTTTTTTTAGATCAAACGATCTAAGAATCAATCAGATTGCTTAAGAGAAAAAGTTTTTTTTTTCTTCATATTAGTCTTGAATCCCGCGATGGGAATTGATTTAACTATTTATAGAGTTTATGTCGATGATTTTTATTATCATCTGTATTTTCTAAGCCATATTTAAAGAACTTTTTCTTTATTATGGCTTAGAAAATACAGAGATATACATTTAATGCACAGGTGTATTTTGCGAAGGGCATAAAAGGTTAGACACTTTATCTTATGTTACACTTATTGCCATATTTTCCACTTTCCTTCAACACTAAAATCAGTTTATCACAAATAAAGTACTAATAAGATAAAAGCGTGAACAATAGCGTCTGCGAGCTCGTACGCCATCTTTACAAACGCGATTACGCAATTAGTCTCGACGCGGAGTCTGAGCTCTTGATCTAGACGCGTAGTTAGGCAGAATACGCAGATAAGTCATGTGTGTGGGGACGGGGCTAGACGGCTGGATCAACGCATTTAAATATATTTGAAACTATAACATTGTTCGCACTATGTCTAAGAAATATTGCACTATCTATACTATATAGTATTTTGAGAGAAAACATTTTTCTTGTTTGTTTATTCGTACCCTAAAACCTCCGAAACTGCTAAACATATTTGAAAAAATATTTTACTGCTGGAAAACTAGACTATTTCCGGGTAACCAGGCTATATTTTGTCCAGGTACGGGACGAAATTCCCACGGGATGCGAGTAAAACCGTGGCCAGCAGCTTGTTATTGATAACTGGGTTACATATACGAGCAAACTTACTGTATAACGACCTACACGTTTGTAGATATCCTACAAATGCGAACATATACACAAAATTCAATTTGTAAACAATTTTAACTATGTAAACCATTGTTGGTTCGTATGGCTATTCTGCGAATATTGGTGAAATATTCAATTCGTTGTATACCAAACAAGCAGTTGTTATTTTTAAATATTCAATCTATATATGTATAACGATGTATCAGAACGTGCCATTACTAGTGTAGATCTTAGTACAGACGACAGTACATCAAGATACCACAATCTGTCAGTTTTCTGCGACAGATTTTCAACCTTATCACAATAGTGGTAGGTTAATGTCCGAATGCTAAAATTTGACAGATTCGGGTACTGTGACCTGCTGTTGTCTGTACATCGAATTGACTGCAATGACCGTGTGTTACATGCAGTCATTTATCCAAACGCTGTACCTACGTACCTACTCAGCTCATAATTGAGATGTCTGACTAAAATCAATGAACATCTACTAGAATATGATACATACAGTAAATTAAGGAATCAGAGTATAATTAACTTTACTAATTGCACATACTAACTTAGTGATGTGCCTCCCACGTGCGATCGGCTTTCTCGATGATTGTCGGTTCTTAGCAAAGATTACAGTATTTATGAACGTGATTCGTTGCTATCGACGATTAAATTCGACAATACACGTCAATTAGTCTTGATGACTATCGATTAAAATGATTGTATCGATTTTAGTAGTTTAAAGCTGGTAGTTAACTAAAATTGTTTGATGGTTTTGGGTGGAAAAGTACCAGACATCGTTTTGAAGTTTCGTAAATTGCTAGGTTTTGAACTCACTTTAGTAACTGTGAACCTCCAAATATGTGTTATTTGTATCCTAAATAACCTTTCAGTACCTACACAAATACTAGGTACTCTTCTATTCGAAAAATGGGTATGACTTTGATTCAATATGTAATATCTATCAGCCAATGTTTACCATGGGCAAAGCTGTTAGGATCACCAAAGAAAACATCTGCAGTATTGTTACAAGATACGAGCCGAAGCACTTCCCGAGGTCGCCATACAAATTGAATAATTCATAAGAAAACGTTCCCAAATTAATTTATAGAGTGGATAATTACACGCTTTCGGGGAAATTCATTTGAATAATGTAATTATGACCGTGTGCCCTAAGAATATCCCAAATCGTGATATACTGTAGGAAATCGCCAAATGTATTAAATGGGCGTTTGTTATTTATGTATTTTTTTCTGAGCTGGACTATTTCCTAGATTAGGACATTAATCATAGAGCCTACAATTAGTGCACAATGGTCGGCGGGTGTTGAATGCCAATAGAGGAGGCGAGTGGAGCCAGTATTGTGCGCTGTGCAGCACAATACCCGCGCGCTGTACACAGCCCTCAAGCGCTCCAGTAGCTATCTCAAGTAATTGTAATGCTAATAGTAGACGTAACTGTACTTCTAACTAGTTAAGTACCTACTTTGTTTCTCAAACTGATGTCAAAGCCTGAATTCGTTATTTCGTCTAATTAAAAATAACATTCTGAACCCAAGTTCTTGAAACACTTGACTTCAAACTTTGCTTTAAACCACCAAAAGCTAGACCTAATAAGACTTAATTGTAGTGTATCACATATAAAGTTGTCGGTCGGTTCGTGAGGCAGGTTTAATGGGTCGAGATCAAAGGCCTGGAGGGCTGAAATCCCTTTGTTCGGGAACGCAAACGCGTGCGTTCACGTCGTAGCTAACCGCGAACGCGGCGGTTAGCGTTAAGCCGCCGCACAAAGCTTCCACTTTCATAATATGAGGCAAAAACTTGGACACTAGGCGTGTATATGAACAGGTGAATTAATGTTCGTAACAGATGATGAAGCCGGATAAATAATGGACGATACAGACGGGAGCCGTACACGAGATCAAGCCTAACTAGCGCGAGATAAATGTGAGTCGTGAAATCCTCATGATGTACACTATATAACGGTTAGTTGCGCCTTTATTATTAGCTGCTACTAAACTGTGTGAGATTAAGTCACGTGTACATTGAACATTCATAGTCATCATTTGACTACAATTGCAACAAAATATTTATTGCATCATAAAACCGAGAAGAAATGGTTGATGAACCATAATATCCATAACAACATGAAAATGTAGCATCCTGTCAATATAGCTCGTATTTCGCTACAATATATCAAATATTTCACAATGGAACACCCTGAAAAGACTTTTAAAAATGAATGAATAGAGGTATTTCGCCGTTTAATATAAATTAAGGAGCAGCACTTATTGTAAAAGAGAAAAAAGAAACCACGCAATCTTTTCTGGAGAAAATTTTAAATTGAGCAATTTTTATTTACATAATGTCGGAGGTTGTTTACCATTTTGTGACTTATAGAATTTTTTACAAAATAATTGTGAATCACAAAATGAGACGTCATGCCTCACACAAAACTGTTTTTTCAATCTAACTTTTAATGTGAATGTAGACAAGTAGCCTGCCTGGGGCAGCCGAATATCAGAAATCCTCTTTTTCCTCAAACTCCCGGGGGGTCCTGCCACCTGTACTAATTGCGAGTAGCAGCGAATTCTCAAGAATAAAACCTTAAAGTATTTCCTTTCCTTCATTATCTCTGTTTCGCAAGCAAATTAATTTTCATCCATCATTCAAAAATTTAATTCCATAACTCCTTTCAGGGGCCAGAGAGCCGCTATACATGGTACAAAAAAGGAGAAGCGTAATTTTTTCGTTGGAACATAATCACGTCATTAACTGTGAGGGTTGGTTCTATGTAATTGGCTCTTTGTGCCGGAAAAGGCACTCGCTGCGCACTTTGAAGTGTACTTATTTAGGGCTCGGGCATTCTTCGGCGGTGAAGCCGCGGAATTTACATTAGCTATGGCCGAGGGGCTTTATCAAACAGCTGCTGCCCAGGATTAACCTCTCCGTAATTTGACGGAATTTAGCCGTTTGCGAGATATTCCCCCTGAATACTGATAGTTGGAGCTTGCTTCTGTACGTTACGCCTTCTATCTATTAAATGTGCTTTATGCGGTTTGTTTCAAATAAAATCCCAGTTGTAACGCCTATAGTATGTGTTTAGGAGTTTTTGTGGTGTTCTTACCTAACTCCCGTAATTCCTTACGATTTATAACTTGAGAAGTAGTAGATAGTAGTTTATTTAGTACGATTTACGACTTAATGTTTTATTTAGTCGAATATTTGTATGTGCGGCGATGTTATTCTATCCTTTGTGTTGACGCCGAAGCAGCGGTTGTTTTCTTTGGCAACAGTCGTAAAAGTAAACTTTTACGACTTACTCTAGTGTGGAGAGATAAGTTTCTAGCAAGTCTGGTGACTGTGTTATTGTGGTGCGGTTTACTTCCTATGAAAATACTTTGTCGCACACGTACATTAATCATCATAAAACCATTTCATGTTATTGTCGATTCTGCATCCATTTTAACACATAAATACAAGTTGGTACTTCTTCCACGTATTAACTACAAGTATTCTTAACTTGGTGTTTAAATTATACAATAGTAACTTAAGTCTCAAACTACTGGGTACAATACAGAATTGTTCTAAAAATAAACAGTCCCAACTAATTCCATTCGACTCGTAATAACAATAAAAACAAAAACACATCAGAATCAATGGGCAGTTTCCTTAAACTGCGTGTTCAACAATATCTCTATCACAAACGACTCTCAAGAGTGCCTGTACATCCACTCCTGGTCCACTAGTCTCCGCTGGAACCTCGCCAGGGTTCTCCCGAAGGTTCTCGAAGGTGTGGCGCTGAATTACCGCCTCTATTTCGGTTACACGGTGGCTGGTTTGCCTCTTTTGTACACTTTATTGCAGGGTCATAAGGTTGGAGAAATATATATTATGGTTGGATCGTATTTCAATGCAGGTTTAGATAAATATAAAGCTGAATCCATAGCTGTACTTGCTATCAGAGTGCAGTGTTATTTGTAACTAATCATTATTGTAATGAAAACCTTTCATTGTTGGTTACAGTTGTAATACGAACACAGCACAGGATTATTTGTGTCCTCCATACACGGGTACACTCGACCTCAAAATAAAATCCCATTTGGAAACTAACCGCAGTCGCATTCGCTGAAACCGTTGGATTTAGTTTACTTATTTTATTTGGCGCAAACCGTAAAGTCGACAGCAATTTTTACGCTTAAATGGTGTCAATTTGCAAATATCATAAATCCTTGCAGAGCTAACCTATAAAAGTTTTTTTTTATAAATGTTCGAACATATTTCCATGAAGGAAAATAAAGTTGGGCTGAGTTCCAGGTCGATGACATGTACGCCTGGCACTAAAACTCTCTTAGCTTTGTGCATAAACAAGCTTAAATATAAGTGGTGCTAAACCGCGGCAGCCATTTTAAAGGGAAATATGTCTATAAGCTATGTTAGTGTGTACCTATACACTCGTAGGGAAGGCATATTTGTGTATGCTGATGTGTGTATCGCGTTACAACACAAATGTCGTAAGTGAGAGACAAATTGAATGCCTGCAAATCCCCCAAATGGAAATATCGGATTTCTCCATACGAGGAAGATACTTCTATTATTAAATATTTATTGTTTATTTGCTTGGTGTATTTTAATACTGCAAAATAAATTATTTTACCATTTAAAAGAGTTTATCGTAGTTGAGTTTATATTTCGAATTTAAATATCAGTGTAAATAAAGATACATTCAATTAACAAGACTGCCTATGAAACATGAATATTATAACAAAATTGTTTTTCGCTTGAATTTGTTCGACTTTATATTAAAACTATTTTGTTGAAGTCGTACTTTTAAAATTAACTCATGATTATTAATATTTTCAGTTAGCAAAAATACGTACCTTCGTAATCACAATGAATGAAAACAGTATCACTGGTATTTTTATATTTGAGAGCACATATATTTTTGTAACTATCGTCAAGTTTCGGTCCCATGAGCCAAACACTGATTAAGACTTCAAGCTTTTGAGCTTTTTCTGTATTAAGTAACTTATTTTGGTATATTGGGAACCGGATCAGTATTTCCGTAATGTGAGGGTTTTTTGTGTGAACTGGCTTATACAAGTACATAATTTATAATATCTACGTTTAAACAGACTTACAAAACCGACGCTCTATATATACACGCCCTTACAGTCAAATTCTAAAGATCATTCACGATATCATTTCACATGTTATACTGCACATATTCCAATATCCGTAGTCCCAAAAGTATCTTATATCTGTTTACTTGTCGGAGTTTGTGTTACACATCTCTCCGGGAGATTCCGGATTCAATTCCGCTAGTGTGTTTGTTCGTAGTGTTTACTTTAAAACTGTATCAGGTGCCTATGAAGGTTTCGGTTTAAGAGCTAATTTGCAATCTCCGTGGAATGAATCTTCGTTATGTTGCTGAAGTGGAACTATTAACAGATGGGAAGGGGTTGAAGTGTGGGCAGTTTGAGTGAGTGGGTGCAGGATTTAAATCTTCACCGATCAGCTTTGTGTTGGAATTTAAAATCTACGCTCATTTTATAAAAAGGGTAAAGTTCGTTGTGAATGTGATGATTGTTACGCACGGACGCATGCGCAAACTGTGAGAAGCGGATTTAGGTAAATCAAAATTAATAATTACAGCCTTTGTCATACCTAGAATTATGACAAAATTATTATGACAAAATTACATTACTTTAAATGTATCGTGAGGTTAATTATCAACTAACGTTCGACGACCGAAAGCAACTGCTTGCATATGGCTTGCATGAACTGTATAATATAACTAGCCGTTTTCCCGCGGTTTCACTCGCATCCCGTGGGAATTTCTGCCCGTACCCGGATAAAATATAGCCTATGTCACTCGTGGATAATGTAGCTTTCGAATGGTGAAAGAATTTTTAAAATCGGTCCAGTAGTTTTTGAGCCTATTCATTACAACCAAACAAACAAACAAACAAACAAACAAACAAACAAACAAAGTTTTCCTCTTTATAATATTAGTATAGATGACCGCGAACTATCCGGCAATTTACCTACCCATACTTATTGGTCACAACTAAGTATTATGTTTACGCGCTTGCGTAGATAAGGTTAAGTTAAATAAAAACTTTGATTACCATAAGAACGTATAATTACTCAAATATAAATTTACATGAGAATTCGTGCAGATTGCAGGAAAGGTTGGACCCGTTACATATACGTCGCGAATATAAAAATGGGGTGTGGCCCGTGAGGCAAGAGGGCGAGCGTCGCTCCGTCCGGCGGTTTTATACCCGCGGTACTCGCTCCGCGTGCTAGCGCGCCGGCGTCGCCGCGGCGGCCTCCCGTTGGCTAGGCACAGGTTGGCCCGCTGCGGTTGGCTCACGCGCAGGGTGGCGCGACGCACGGCGTCGCGCGATTGGCTCGCGCGCGCAGTGTTGCGTGATGCGCCGCGTCTGCGATTGGCTCGCGCGCGCAGTGTTGCGTGATGCGGCGGCGTTCCGCCGCGCAGTAATGTTGCCAGGTGGCGCGGACCGCGCCTCCCCGACATTTGCCCCGCCGCCCGACTGTGTTGCCAGGCGGCGCAGGCCGTAACATCCTCCCAGGCGTTGAAGGATTCAACTGGTAGTGCTCCCGAAGAGGGGACACATGGTGCGGACGGCCCGTGTGACCGTCCCCTTGGTGGTGGTGACGTCCGCCACCCGGCTGACACCATCCGGGCCGGGATGTAGGCGCGTGACGCGCCCCAAGCGCCACTGGAGCGGAGGCAGGTTGGCCTCCCGTAGTAGCACGAGGTCCCCACAACTGAGGCCTCGCTGCTGCGTCTTCCACCGGGACCGCTGTTGCATCTCGGCTAGGAACTCCTTCTGCCACCTGGACCAAAACTGTTGGCGGATTTTCTCTATAAGCTCGTAGCGATTGGGCCGCAGTGCTGTGATGGGTGGCGATGGGACGGCGGTCAGTGGTCTGCCCACCAGAAAGTGCCCTGGGGTGAGAGGAGCGGGATCATTTGGATCTGACGAGAGTGGAGAGAGGGGACGGGAATTTAGGATAGCCTCGATCTGTGAAAACAAGGTTGCTAGCTCCTCGAACGTCAGACAAGCCTCTCCAGCTACACGTTTCAGATGGTGCTTGGATGATTTTATGCCCGCCTCCCATATTCCTCCAAAATGGGGCGAATATGCAGGCCCAAAAACAAAGCGGATTCCCTCGTTCGCAGAATAATTGAAAACCGAATCTTGGCTCTTTTGCAACATTCTACTCAGCTCATTGCATGCACCTATGAAGTTACGACCATTGTCACAATAGATAGCATAGGGTTTACCTCTCCTAGCCACAAACCTACGTATACACAGAATGAATGCTTCAGAAGTGAGGTCGCTGACCACTTCTAGGTGAACAGCCTTAGTTGTTAGACATACAAACAAACATAAATAACTTTTTGTTACGCGGTTCCCTCGGCCCTTACGGCTGGAAATTCTAAAAGGACCCGCAAAGTCTACCCCACAGGAACTAAATGGAAAGCTACAGTCAGTTCTTACTGCTGGCAGATCGCCCATAATTGGTTCGACTGGTTTACCTCGCAGGCGCGTACATACGACGCACTGCTTGGTTGTAGTGCGAGCTAGGTTTCTTCCTCCTATTGGCCAATATTCTTCCCGAATGGTTGCGAGCAGTGCCTGTGGACCAGCATGAAATAAACGTAAGTGTTCATATTTCATTAACAGTTTAGTGACACTATGATTCGAATCTAGGAGAATAGGGTGCTTTTTATTATAATCGAAGTTAGAATTCCCTAGCCGACCTCCCACACGCAGCACCTTCTCTGTGTCTACAAAGGGATTAAGTGACAATAATTTAGATTTGTTATGTAATTGATGCCCTTTACTTAAGGTTTCAATTTCTTCATAGAATGTCTCAAACTGACTTAGTTTAATTAGGAGAGTGCCTGCCTTCTGCAGCTCTTCAACAGATAATGCCTGACTCACATTTCTTTGGCCTTTACAATTATTGATAAACCTGAGTACATAAGCAATTGTTCTTTTTAACCTTAAGAAATTAGAAAACCTGCTAAAATCTACAACCTTATTAACTAAATTTTCCTTACTATTTACAGCAAATGAGTAAGAAGTGAGGGATTTGATCTCCGGTAAGGTTGCCGCCTCTGGTGGAGATAGCTTGGCGGGCCACTCACCGTCCTCTTGTTTTAAGAAGGGAGGGCCTTCCCACCAAAGAGTAGATCTGTTTAACACCTGTGGGTCTATCCCTCTAGAAGCCATATCAGCAGGGTTAAAACTAGTGGAAACATGACACCATTGATAATCAGCTGTTAGCTCCTGAATTTCGTTCACTCTATTCCGAACAAAGGTTTTTAGTAGAATTGGCTGCATCTTTAACCATCCTAACACTACCGTGGAGTCAGTCCATATTATTTTCTTATTTATTTGACATTTTAACGACTGACTAACCTTCTGACAAAGTCTAGCTCCAAGGAGCGCTCCACATAATTCTAATCTAGGAATAGTCAGTGGTTTAATGGGTGCTACCCGGGCCTTTGCACATAAGAGGCGTGATGTATACTTCTGTTTGCTATTTCTAGACCTTAAATAAATGCATGCTCCAAACGCAGCTTGTGAGGCATCTACAAAACAATGCAATTCAATATATTCTGGCCCTTCACACAATACATGCCTAGGCAAATGTATATTATACAAATAAGATAGATTATTGCTAAAGTTTAGCCAATCTTTAGCCATCTCCTTTGGTACTGGTTCATCCCAATCTAACTTGGCACACCATAACCTTTGAAGTAATATTTTTGGTTTGATAATTGCCGCACTCAACAGTCCTAGTGGGTCAAATATTTTGCATGTCATAGATATAATTGTTCTTTTAGTTATCTGAGAAGCAAGCGGCACATTGGTAGAAAATTGAATTGAATCGCTCATTGGAGACCAGTTTAATCCTAACACAGCTGATTCCTTGCACAATTCTAAAGTATCACTATTTACCTGTTCGTGCTCGAATATCTGTGGGCAGTTGGTACGAAATTTTCTGAGTATGAACCCGGCTGATTCTAAAACTCGCGTAAGGCTCTTAAAAATATGTGTCAGCTGAAATTCTGAAGCACACCCTGTATTTAGATCATCGATGTAGAAGTCAGTTAATATAACCTTCTTTACATTTTTATCGCTACATTCGAGTGCTAGTTGTTGAAGACACCTAGTACTAAGGAATGGCGCCGATGCTGTACCGTAGGTTACTGTATTCAACTGATAGACTACAATTTTGTGAGTTTTCTCACAGCGCCATAGTATTAACTGCAAATGGCGTTGAGACGCGTCCAAATCTACCATCCTATACATCTTAGCTATATCTCCAGTGAGAACAAACCGATGCTCTCGAAAACGTAATAATAAGGAAAGTAAGTCACTCTGGATGACTGGACCTACTGCTTGAATATCGTTTAACGACTTCCCTGATGTAGTTTTAGCAGATGCGTCAAAAACTACTCTAACCTTAGTGGTTTCATGATGCTCCTTAATAACGCAGTGATGGGGAAGATACACCCCAAATTGTGGCCTGGCGATCTCGGTCATGTGACCCAATTCCTTATATTCATTAATAAATTTTGAATATGCAGCCTTTAAATCAGGATTCTTATTTAACCTAGTCTCTAAATTAAGAAATCTCCTTTTAGCCATAGAATAAGAATCTCCTAGAGCACTCTTAGGTTCTTCCTTCAGAGGCATTAACACTGAAAACCTACCGTTAGCTAGGCGTTTAGTAGTTTCAATAAAGTGTCTTTCACAAAACTGTTCATCGGGTGAGCGAGCAAATTGTTCAGAATAACCCTCTTCTATTTCCCAAAACCTTTTTAAGTCGTCCTGTAATTCTTGAATAAAACTGCAAGTTACCTTGAGGGATTTTGGCCTGTCTTGCCCAGTAGGGCCTGACACTAACCAACCTAGCCTGGTATCTTGTAGGGCAGGTTTGTTTGTACCCAAAGATATATGATTAGCATTTACAATGGACCAATATACATCTGCACCTATTAAAATGTCTACCTGAGACGGCTTATAGAAGGTGGGATCAGCTAGCTTAAATTCCTTCGGTATGGCCAGTTGTTGAACATTGACCTGCACCGTTGGCAAGGTACCTATGATATTTGGTACAACAAGGCAGTCAACTGGAATGCAGAAATCACTAATACGCGATTTAATCTCAATCTTTACCCTTTCGGAAATATTTGAAATTGAATTATTGATGCCAGCCACATGAATTGAACGAGATTTGTCACTAATTAAATTAAGCCTTTCCTTCATAACGCTAGTTATAAATGACATTTGACTGCCGGTATCTAGCAATGCCCTTGCTTGATAAATTTCACCAGTTTGCTTATTTGTTATGTCTACAATAGCCGTACCTAGCAAGATTTGACCTGCAGCTGTAGCTGAAAGTGACACTGGTAAGTTAGAGACTTCCGCAGAGTCTTGTATAGCAATAGAGACATTTGGCTCATTTTTATGTATTAATGAATTATGTTTCTTTTTACAAACACGACACATAGGCCTTACTTTACATTGGAATGAATTATGACCACCTTTGAGGCAATTTTTACATAATTTTAATCTGCTAATTTCAGATAGTCTATCCTCTATGTCCATATTTTTGAATTTGGGACATCCATATAATTGGTGGTCATCGGGACAGATAAAACACTTTGCACTGACACCATGTTCACTAGAAGCAACAAATGCTTTATTAACTTTAGACTCCCTAGGATTGTTTGACCTTCGGTCCCCCTTGTCTGTGTGAACCATGTTAGCAAAATGCATTGTTTCTAATATGTCTGCACGATTTCTTAAAAACATTGTAAAGTTTTCTAATTTATGATAATCCGTCAATGTAGCTCGGTGCTCTTCCCACTTAGTGTAAGTGACCGGGTCTAACTTGGATGCTATAATGAAAATGACTAGTGCGTCCCATTTGTCAGTCGGCTGACCTAGAGTATCCAACGCTCTTAAATTTTTTGACATATGGTCTACTAAGTACCTTAAGGCCTTATAAGATTCCTTACTACACCTTTCAACAGACACTAAAGCCTTAAGATGATTATTTGTAAGAACATTCTTATTGTCATACCGTTCGCACAATAATTCCCATGCTAACTTGTAGTTATTCGAGGTAAACTCTATGGATTTAATTACACTCTTGGCACTATTTTCCAAAGCCGATCTTAAATAATGGAACTTATTGATCTCTGGAATTGAATTGTTACAGTTAATAATTGAATCAAAAGTATCTTTAAATTCTAACCATGTTAATAGGTTTCCATCAAACTTTGGAAGGTGTATGGTGGGCAATTTTATTCCATTAAATGCATGAGAACAATTACTTTGTTGGTGAGAACAATTACTTGCTTCGTCAACACTATTGGCCTTATTTCTTGTAGACGGGGTAGCCTCAATTAATTCTTGCGCTACAGAGAGAGCAGAGTAAAACTGACGCTCAGTGCACTCTCTTTCATCTAATTGTTCATCTGTATCAGAACATATCGACTCTATTTCAGACTGTAACTCATCAAAAGTTTTAAACAAGTCTTGAAATTTGTCTAGCCTCAGTGAAAGCTCTTTTGTTTGTAAGTTTGTAATATCGCTAGATTTTAACCTTTGAATAGTGCTCAGATATTCAATAAATTTAGTTAACCTACCCTTTATAGTGCCACGCTTTTTAATTAACTCTTTA
>NWSH02000517.1:16495386-16531312 GCA_002382865.2 Heliothis virescens
CCCCCCCCCCCCCCCGGTGGCTGCGTGCCTCACCCCCCAGATAATGTATTTCCTTTGTCTATTGTGAGCAGTGATTCATCTAAATCACTTGGGTTTAGTGTTCCCGCGGCGCGCCCGCCGGCTCCGGTTCACGTCATAACGTCTTCTAATAAATCCCTTTGCAATTATTAGCTCAGAAACTCCATGTTATAATCCCATCTGCTTAAGTTATATAGTGCCTACATACCTACAGACATACAATCGCTCGAATCGAAATACACATTTGATGTAAATGACGTGCCATTTATATTCGTTAGTCGGTTCGTATTGCACATTAAGCTGTCGGCTGATATTTGACGTGTCGCTTTTGTTAGGTGATTTTTGGTTTAATCCTAAATCAGCATTTGATATATTGGTGGCAGATAAATCTATGAAATGATTAATTAATACGACTGATATGTCATTTCCAACTAACAAAATGATCGTTCGTATTTACATACAATTTTATCACAATCCTTGTTCACTTTTTCCATTATATTTCGATGAATGGCACCAAATATATAAACTGATAAGTCTTACCTCGGGTCGGTGTCAAATAATTTATGGAGCATCTCCATTAACGTCGAAAAAAGTATATTTCTTTCTTTATTTTTATGTGAAAGCTTTTTGTCCGGCATTCAAGTAGCCGATGCTATTAAGATAGATTAGTGTTTTAATATTTATAGATCCATTCAATTACTGGAAAAAAATCACAGCAATTGGTCTTTTATTTACTTAATTTAAAGAATTGAGAGAATGATAGCTATTTGTTATACCACAATTGAGCGAAGATGTTTTTATATTTAGTAGCTTGACTGCAGATTTTCAAATCTTCATGTTGTCTTCCTTCACAGTCACAACTAAGATGTTTTCTCACGAAATAGATGATTTCGTAGCACAACTAGTTCATAATATTAACAGTTATAACACATTAACAACATCGCTGAACTCATACGGCAACATTTGCCGCGTCATAAGTTTTTCTTAAAGTCTTTGCCAGCTTTTCTGCTAAGACCGCTCTTAATACAAAGTGCTGAGATTTACACAACACATATGCACATAGTAAGCCGGAGCCCGCAATAATTTCAGCGTATATTTGTAGCAAAGTGCAAGGTTTCCATGTCGTCTGCAGCAGCAGGGCTGTACACTCCTCGTATATTTCACAAAACTTTACTACTTGTTCTGCACTTAAATCATGCTGATACGCGAAAACTGTTTCAAGCATATTTTGCTGTAGACTTTAGCTAAATCTTGGGCTCAAAAGTACACAGTTTCCCGAGCCTTTCCAAGCGTCTAATTCCATCAAAGCAGTTACGTGAAGTCTTTGATGTTAAGTTGTTTTGTTTGTTCATTTAAACTTGACCTTGCCTTCCTCGATTGACGTCCACTCCTGGCTCTTCACTTGTACCAACGGCCCTACCTCACCTTGCTCTTAAATGTAAAGTCCAAATATTTGAGCGGCCCAATATTGAAGGGATCAGCCCTGGCGGCGGTGTCAAGTGGCGCAGCGGCGACCACCCGGACTCCGCGGTAATTAAAACGAAGCTCGGCGCACTTCACAAGTAGGTCAGGTATCAATCGCCGGCTGATGGTATAACAAGCGATACCTACAACTCCGTGACCCTCCACTTCGAGGGCTGCAATTCTATTGTCTGAGATGTTTTTGTTGCTGATGGTACTTGTGTAAGAATGAGCACCTGAATAACGTTACGGCCGTATAATTTTATTGCGGACCGGAGCTGAAATGGCCTGTATTTGTACAAACGAAAACACACAAGATCTATTCGTTGATCGACCCTTTAAAAACTTTCTTTGTTTACACGAGGAATTCTAATCTCATCTCAAGAAAAACTATTTTTACTCTTTTCCTTGCAGTAGCGCCTGTCAGAGTTTCGGCTTCATTGTACTGGAATAAGTGTACTGAAAATGCAATTAACTTATTCTTCCACACTTTACTTAAGACTGGCCACGTTCCAAGTTAGTCTACTAAGTTAAGTTACTTGGGGTGGTAGCACAAAGTGGCTGGGAACTTCAATTACACATCACCGCTGACATGTCTTTCGCAAGTCCTTCACGTCACTGAAGAGGATTGAATATCTTGATTCTGTGACAAATTAACTGGTTTGAATAGCCTCTCCTTTTCGCTCTGATTATTGTGGTCGTATGTAACTGTCATTCAGTATTGATTCCAAAGACATCTACAATTGAATCGGACTTGACTTACTATTGAATGCTTCTTGTAACCCTGTAATCAATATAAACTTCATTATGTCATCAATCCCAGTTGCCTCGCAGATAATATCGAACAACATAATGAATGTGTCCCTTGTCAGGCTTTTCTTTACCCAAATCTACATTTGAAAAGTATTTTTCATACTTTCAAACAAAACTACATATTTCAAATATTGACAAACTTTCATCGGTTGGGTGTAGAAACCAATTTCAAAATGGTAACCACGGAACATATATTTCAACAAACAATTATAGCGTCAAAAAGTTAAACTTTAAGTTAAGTTTAAAAGTTAACTGGATGTTGCTTGTAACGTATACGTGCAGCAAACTGTTACTAGTTACGCTTGTAGAACTTTAAACCGAGTTAGTATTTCTTAGAAGAAAACCTCGCGAACAAAAAGTCTCGCTCTTTGTTCAACAAGACTGAGTTGCCCACTGTAATTATGGACCATTAAAGTTCTGTTTTAAGAGCACAGTTTTACTTAACACTCCTAAAGTCACAGGTATTGAAAATTTACCTACCTTAGAAACAGAGCGACCTTGAGAAGCAAACTTTTCGTATATAAATAGTTCAATTGCAGCTCAAGGGATTCTCATATTTAAATAAATTGTTAACTTAATAGAAATGCAAGAAGTATGAAGTTGTGGATGCAACAACGTCAAAGGTTTACTATGAGCCAGGATTTATTTTTAAAATAGAAAAGTTTTCTTAAAATAGAAAGGGATTTTTAGGATTTTTTGAAGTTATCTTATCTCTACTGTAGAATCACTTCAACTTCATTGGTAGTTAAACAGATATTGATTCCACACAGAAACAGAATTATTAATTACGCTATGAAGTTGGAATTAATGTAATTAGCGCATACATAATTAACATTCCGATTGATAAGACTCAGTCTGCGAAATCAGTGGCACATTGTATTCAGTGAATATGATGCAATTTTGTATCACATGAACGTGTTGAAATTTTTAAATGACATGTAAAGGCTGTGAATCATGTGCACCGCCTTTAGCCAGAAATCCCATACATTGATGAACTTCGTTTAATAGAGATAACTGACAATTTGAGTAAGATACTCCGTTTAGTCGGCCAACTATCGGATGATATTCGGCCAGTTTGTGGCAGTTTTAATAAGAATGAAAGCAAAAATTATTGTTAAGTTTTAAAAGATACATTAAAGTTGTTTGTACTAGACTTAAAACTTTAGTTAACAAATGTATTCAATTTACAGTTGACAAGATTTATGTCAGAGTGATAGCTTTAATACTCGTCTGAAATTGGACTTCAATAATTTGTAGCTGCTTATCACAGTGACCAATCGACCTCTGAAAATAGTGTCCAAAATAATATAGTAAGTATTACTAATAGTGCTCAAAATATTGTGTCTAACTACATAATATATCCAGCGCGGTGAATAGATTGAGTTTCATATAATTATCGCGTCTAGACGGTGTAGTCTATGGTTTGACGTAATACCACTCGTTCAATAATGCACGATTCGACAAACTGTCACAAGTTGTTGTTTGTGGCTGTTGTTTTATTTCAGTTGTCGATGGAACCTGTGGTTGGTGGAATAATGGACTTATTTGTTGGCGTATTGAATTACTTTTGACCGAAGTGTGTAGGTACTTATTGTGTTATGTAAGTATGTGTTATGGAAATATTTTATGTGGGTTTAGATAAACAGCCTAGTAATCAGCTGCATGAGTTTACACTGGAAGTTGGCTGATGACAGTATAGCCAAGTACATATGATTTATTGGTACGAAAATTCCCATGTTTTTTTCAAGCTTTGTAAATAATCCTCATAAAGCAACGATAAATCTAATCATCACTTTAGGATAACTTATGGCCGGTTTCTGAGTCCCGCTATCGAAAGGTTATCTATTCATTTTTAAGGGAAAATGAATAGATAAACTACCGACAAAGGTGCTCAGAAACTGGCCATTAGTGAAACAACAACATCAACAGCTTTACATCCTTAAGTTATCTAATTGCAGTGTGCATGCAGGGACATTAGCCTTTCATAGCCAAGCCTTTCAGGCGTGTAGCCTTCTCCAATCAGAGCCAGACGCTTGTAGCAAAGTGTTAATTAGCCGGCGAAAAGTGCACAAACATTGACAAACTGCTTTTTCAGAAACTATTAGAGCACTTTATTGCATTAGCACACACGATCACAAAAGAATACATTTTCTTTTTTAAGTCAATGAGCGGCGTGTATTTCATTAACGTCTATTTGTATTAGGTACACAAAAAATTTAACAAAATTATCAAGGAAATCATTTATGTACAAAATATTCTTATACTTTTCAACGTAATTAGTTTTGTGTCTATAGTACCTAAATAAATCTTCCGTCTATTTCAAAGATGTTTTCGCCACTTAGTTGTTTTCACCAAAAATATCTTGATCTACATAATTCCATCAAAGCCTTGGTGCAGCCTTGAANAAACCGAGTTAGTATTTCTTAGAAGAAAACCTCGCGAACAAAAAGTCTCGCTCTTTGTTCAACAAGACTGAGTTGCCCACTGTAATTATGGACCATTAAAGTTCTGTTTTAAGAGCACAGTTTTACTTAACACTCCTAAAGTCACAGGTATTGAAAATTTACCTACCTTAGAAACAGAGCGACCTTGAGAAGCAAACTTTTCGTATATAAATAGTTCAATTGCAGCTCAAGGGATTCTCATATTTAAATAAATTGTTAACTTAATAGAAATGCAAGAAGTATGAAGTTGTGGATGCAACAACGTCAAAGGTTTACTATGAGCCAGGATTTATTTTTAAAATAGAAAAGTTTTCTTAAAATAGAAAGGGATTTTTAGGATTTTTTGAAGTTATCTTATCTCTACTGTAGAATCACTTCAACTTCATTGGTAGTTAAACAGATATTGATTCCACACAGAAACAGAATTATTAATTACGCTATGAAGTTGGAATTAATGTAATTAGCGCATACATAATTAACATTCCGATTGATAAGACTCAGTCTGCGAAATCAGTGGCACATTGTATTCAGTGAATATGATGCAATTTTGTATCACATGAACGTGTTGAAATTTTTAAATGACATGTAAAGGCTGTGAATCATGTGCACCGCCTTTAGCCAGAAATCCCATACATTGATGAACTTCGTTTAATAGAGATAACTGACAATTTGAGTAAGATACTCCGTTTAGTCGGCCAACTATCGGATGATATTCGGCCAGTTTGTGGCAGTTTTAATAAGAATGAAAGCAAAAATTATTGTTAAGTTTTAAAAGATACATTAAAGTTGTTTGTACTAGACTTAAAACTTTAGTTAACAAATGTATTCAATTTACAGTTGACAAGATTTATGTCAGAGTGATAGCTTTAATACTCGTCTGAAATTGGACTTCAATAATTTGTAGCTGCTTATCACAGTGACCAATCGACCTCTGAAAATAGTGTCCAAAATAATATAGTAAGTATTACTAATAGTGCTCAAAATATTGTGTCTAACTACATAATATATCCAGCGCGGTGAATAGATTGAGTTTCATATAATTATCGCGTCTAGACGGTGTAGTCTATGGTTTGACGTAATACCACTCGTTCAATAATGCACGATTCGACAAACTGTCACAAGTTGTTGTTTGTGGCTGTTGTTTTATTTCAGTTGTCGATGGAACCTGTGGTTGGTGGAATAATGGACTTATTTGTTGGCGTATTGAATTACTTTTGACCGAAGTGTGTAGGTACTTATTGTGTTATGTAAGTATGTGTTATGGAAATATTTTATGTGGGTTTAGATAAACAGCCTAGTAATCAGCTGCATGAGTTTACACTGGAAGTTGGCTGATGACAGTATAGCCAAGTACATATGATTTATTGGTACGAAAATTCCCATGTTTTTTTCAAGCTTTGTAAATAATCCTCATAAAGCAACGATAAATCTAATCATCACTTTAGGATAACTTATGGCCGGTTTCTGAGTCCCGCTATCGAAAGGTTATCTATTCATTTTTAAGGGAAAATGAATAGATAAACTACCGACAAAGGTGCTCAGAAACTGGCCATTAGTGAAACAACAACATCAACAGCTTTACATCCTTAAGTTATCTAATTGCAGTGTGCATGCAGGGACATTAGCCTTTCATAGCCAAGCCTTTCAGGCGTGTAGCCTTCTCCAATCAGAGCCAGACGCTTGTAGCAAAGTGTTAATTAGCCGGCGAAAAGTGCACAAACATTGACAAACTGCTTTTTCAGAAACTATTAGAGCACTTTATTGCATTAGCACACACGATCACAAAAGAATACATTTTCTTTTTTAAGTCAATGAGCGGCGTGTATTTCATTAACGTCTATTTGTATTAGGTACACAAAAAATTTAACAAAATTATCAAGGAAATCATTTATGTACAAAATATTCTTATACTTTTCAACGTAATTAGTTTTGTGTCTATAGTACCTAAATAAATCTTCCGTCTATTTCAAAGATGTTTTCGCCACTTAGTTGTTTTCACCAAAAATATCTTGATCTACATAATTCCATCAAAGCCTTGGTGCAGCCTTGAAATAATGTTGTCACTCCCGTATCAAAAGCAGGGATATTCATGAAAATTCATAATAGCACGTATCTTGTAGATAAGGAAGGTTGCTGAGTCGACAACTCCATGTAATTACGTCGGTTGTAACCCTCGCGGGATCAGCTTTGCATTGATGATTACACGTTTGTATATCAAAGGTTTGGTATCGTACAACCGTGTAGTATACGCTGTATTTGTGTGTGGTACATTACGAAACTATTTTGTAAGGAAAACATTCAACAACAAATAACAATCGTATTTAAACGCCGACTTATAAATAAAGAAGCGGACAAAGCGCATATAGATTGATGTAACAACGAATAGCAGAGACAGTGTACACAGAAAATAATGGCTGATACACCAAGCAGTTCCTGAATAATAAATACTTACAAAGGTTCTCCAGAACATTTCGCCAAAACAAAAAAAACGCATTTAACTACATAAATGGCAGAGTTGCAGAGTCACGGCTCAGCGTCTCGCCGTGCCGTGCCGTGCCGCGCCGTGACGTCACCCCGTTCCGCCGGGGCACGTAATTGGCGCTCCGGTCACGTCCCTGCGAGGCCGCTTGCCACTAATTAAGCGAGCAACGGAGGACACTTTCTAAATGGCACACCTATCAATCCCATCTTACGCCTCCATTTTGGAGAAAAATTGTCCGCCAGGTGGCGCCAGTTACCGGCAGATGGATGCACGCGATCCCACTCCGAACGTGATAGTTTTTCTAGTTTTTTGTTGGCTGTACCGAATTGTTTATGTTCCGAGGATTGGGAATTAATTTGTTTTGGGTAGTTAGTACTGGGGGGCTGGATGTATGTTGTATGAATCGTAATTGATACTGACAGGTGATACAGACCAGAACGTTGCTTTAAATCGTTGTCTGTTTAGAATTTCCCCTTTTGCTATTTAATCCTAAAAGTGCACTTTTCAAGCAAACTTTTCCCAACTTTACAAGTTTTCCCAACACCACATTAAATACATCAAAATAACACCATGAATCCATAAAACTATCACCATGACCTAACAATCCCATAAATTGATGGCGATCGTTAATAACTATCACTTAAAAGCTGAAACCTCTGATAAAGACCATTTGGCAGCAAAAATGTTATTAGTATCGATGTTCAATATGAATTATTTTCTAGTAATTGGGTTTTAGATTGTACAATTTATGGCGCACATATTTTGTGATATTAGCGCTGGCCTCGTGAACCTTGTAATAAATGTGTGTCATATTATATGGAAGTTATAGTTTTTCATGTTGTAGACGGAATTCTATAATGTACATACCTTTTAGGCTGGCCCATGGGTTCTCTTTTGTTCTTGTAACGGACCCAATCTGTTAACGGGTTGTTTTCTGTTCGTTTTCATTTCTAGAAAAGAGTTGGGAGGCCTGATTGTATTTTCTATGGCTCGTCATATCATTTTTATTAGCTTAACAGTTTAGTTTAAAATTTAACAATTGTGCTACCAAGTAGGTACTTAGTAACGACAAGGAATAAGTATTTATAATGAAATTGAAAATATGTTTACCATACAAGTATATTCCTTTCATATTTAATTTCACTAAGTATATCGTGGTCCTGGATTTATATTTATCATGGGTTCAATACATCGTATTATTATAAGTGCAGGATTGTAAACTTTATAGGTACATGGCAATAAAAATACCTATACATATTTTAATTACTCAACTGGGTTTATTGCCTCAATTAAATATATTTTATAGTTAATTAATATGTAATTGGCACACAAATAATAATAAGGAAATGTAACGAGGTTTCGAAATAAATTCCAGATCAATCGGTCGGCAATAAAGGTATTTATATATGATATTACAAACTACAGGAACCCATTGATTTCCACGTATTTTCCGATTGATTGACATTCCACAATAATTATTTGCTGTAACATATGAAATTATTTTTATATGAATACGTTTAAACCGTTTAAGTACTCTCACAGTACATTCTAGAACGTTTATACGATGCCATAGTGATTGTTTTGTTTCAAATTGCCAGAAATATGATTCATGTTTCGTAAGTAATTAAATAGATACCTACATTATTGTTTTAGGTGAAAGTTCTGCGTATATATAGATATGTAGTTTGTTGCTCAAAAAAGGTACGCTTTGACAGACTGGTTCAGTAATTTGTCGGAAGAGCTTTGTGGAGCTCGCTGTTCTGATCAAAGGCAACTGACTCGCTCCTGTATTACCAGTGATCAATCAACATCAATTAAACTTGACGTTAAACACGAGTAAATTACATTTGATTTACACAAACGCAATGTACCGAGATTAACTCAGATATTAATAAACATTTCGCGCTAAGGACTCGCTGATTGTACGTCAAACTCTTAATTGAATTAGGTTCCCTGGAATTATCATAGGTACTGGCGAACACAAAAGGTCCTCTTTCCATCTCTGAAATTCCGAAATACTCAAACGTAGGATACACAGATGTATACAATGATAGGTAAAAGTATAAAATCCGTTCCGGCGAGTGCCTGCGCTCGGAACAAAGTTCGAATCTTACAAATAAACTCATTTCATCAGAATTGTCTTTCTTTAAAAGAATGAGAACCTTCAACTCCATTCCCGTAAGAATACCTTTCGTTTTAACTTTTAAAAATTCAACGAAGAGCTGAATAAAGTCTAAGATCTGTTACCTCATTTCACAGTAAGATTTTTAACGTGAGTTTGCGAGACAGCGGTACCTGGTCGGATGCGGCCGGCGCAGGGGCCAACCAAGTTTCCTCGTAAATAACTGGAGGAAGCGCCCCGATCCAGTATTGTTCGTTACAAATTCACTATTGCGATTGATCCGATCCAATTTGAACTTTAAGTCGTAGGACGCAGAGCTCGCGCGACTGCATACCGTCCGCTCCGAGGTAATGGGATACATTTGTTATTGAATACACGTCTGCATTTGTTCGTTAGCTCTCACCCGGGTACGTAGCGCTGCACCCGGATCTGTCTAACTAACTATTACTTTATTAGAGTTCAACTCTGTACGGCGCGGCTATTTGTTCATAGTAAACTACGCGTTTTGCCGAGATATAAAATGTTCTACGTAATATACAACTTCAGAACAATATTTGTTGTGGGCATACAATGATTTCTCTATTGTGGTTTCAGTTACGGTGAAAAATATTTTGACATTTTAATTAATTAATGGCGCTCGTTTAGCTCGGCCTGAAACTCGCCAAGAAATATTTAAACTTTATTGTTAATATTTCTTTGGCCAACTCTTTGAACCGTACAATGGAATGAAAACCGTTAAGTTAAATAAAGTTCAAAACGTGAATACAAAATAATCTTCAAAGTTAGCCCCAATAACCCCTTTGTAAATAATTTTTGACATAAAATTGTCGGCCATTATGTGCGCGCTCGTGAACTCGCCAAGTCTAATGTTTCTGAGTTTAGCAGTCAGCTGTCTTTCAAGCTACAATACACCCAGGCTGGAGTAATTTCCTACAGTCCAAATTACCCTACTAGAACATACAATTTTATATCTGGACATAATAATTAATATGCTGGTGTGAAAAGAAAATTATTGTTGGCGCCTATAATTTACTTTACATGAAATATACCACACAAAGGGTATAAAGTATTTTTTAAGGTTGGCTATAAAACATACGTATAGGCATATATTAGGTTAAATAAAGTATGTTAATTCAAGCCACAGATGGAAAGGACCAATCATGAAACGTCGTCCTTACACTCGCACAGAGGCGAATCAAATCGTGTTAAACAGCTTCAGACATAAACCAACAGTTGAGTCGACGCATACAGTCCCGCGTCATGAGCGCGTAACTAGCACGAATTTACCGAGTTTTATTGTGGAACATTGCGGGTTTATTGCCGCCATCGGTAACGTTGCAACCCGAGCCAATTTTCAGTTGCACCGTTTGCACGGAACCCGTTGTATTCACGCTAAATGCGCTATCCATATCGCCCAATGTTTAGACGAAAAGTGAATTTGTATCGGACGTATTTGTATGTCGAAGTTTTTTTGTTCGTTCATTCCAATTCGCAGTTTACAATTACAATTTAGTGCAAATATTGGGTTTGGTAACAAAATTGATAGCTATTTGAATTGGCCAATTTTATCAAATATACAATGTTTACAGTTTAAATTAAAATACTGCTCACCGCACAGCTAGAACATAAAGTGGTTGTGTTTGATACATGAAAATCTGTTACCCGATGAAGTTGAAGTTGCAACTCTCTTAAACAAGGACTGACTATAGAGAACTCTATACTGAAAAATACCTGTATGCACTTATATTAACGAAGTGTTCCACCTCATAACGGACTCTTTTTACTTCCACAAAACTAAGCAGGTAGATTGGGGTTTACGCCGGAGTTTTGGATGTGTTCCAATTCAGTATGGATGCAGTAATGATGTACAATGTATGCGGATGCCAGGCTCAGCTGTTTAGGATAGGAACATCGCCAGACTCATTAAACTTTCTGTTCGAAAATATTCACTTTTTTTACTCTTTTACTAAGTATTGTCTTTTATGAATGTTGATCATGTTCTACTTTGTTGGAATTTATAGACAGCACGATGTCTATTGTAAATTGCACTTTTGATTGCCTTGATTACTTTCGTTAGTCTGCTAAGGTCATTCCCACTGTGATATCAAGTTAAGATTTTATCGCTAAAGTTTAAATTCCACTTCAACTGACCCTGAAGTTTAAGTTTTAGAAACTCAATTTTAAAAACTTTTTGTACATGTTTTTTTCTATCAGTGCCACCTCGTAGCATATGAAGTACAAAATCTATGAATCTTTTCGCTTCACAAAGCATGTATTTGTGCACATTTGTCGGTCCACGCGAGTGCAGGCGAGACTGTAAGGACCCACTAAGTACCCGTTTAGACCGGCATGCACCGCTGCGCGCGACTGTCCACATTTACACAATCTTTCCTTGTTGCGCTTTACTCCGGCTTCCATTTTATTATTTTATGGCCTCAGGATGTAGCTTAGATTTTATACGTGTGCTTGTAGCTTAGCATGGTATGAGTATATAGGTACTAACTGTACCATATTTTTACCTGATATTTTAGCTAGATAGTTCTCTTTTCTAGGAAGAAGACTAGAGTAAAACTTTTTTGAAGATATATAAATAAGGAAGGCGCCATACTAAAAAAATGCTTTTAAGTTAATATTAAATTCTAGTATTTCAATTAACACAATAGCTAATTGAGCAAGTAACATGATACACAAGTCACAGGACACTGGCTTGCGGTCGCAAGTCGCACAACTTGCTGCGTTTGTCGTGCCGCGGTGGCCGCCATCTTATGTGCCCCGCCATCTTGTGTGCCGACTCAACGCGAATATCAAACGAAATACAACCTCTCACTTGCAAAATACACGGAGTGTCTGCAGAATATTGTATTTTGGAAATGTTATTGAACCCCTCTTTGACTACGCGACGAATAAAATTCAAATAGCCTTTGCTATTCTGAAAACAGGACTTATATTGATAATAGAGAGAGATATGTACTCGTATGACAAGTACTTGTCTACAGATCAAAGGAGTCAGTTTGCATAGTGATGCCAACTTTTGAATGTGTATTTTAGGGATTTGACCCCAGGTTTTAAAGCTACCTTTTCTAATTTGCTCTTCACAAATATTAACTATCATATATTTAGATTTAGTTTGTTTAGTAGTATAATTTTCAATTATATTATGAAGTACAAACTGATCTCGGGGCTAGTCGTCACACACGGCCCGCCCGAGGGCAGGCAGGTACCAAGTTTTAATTAAACCACCTTCGTTAGCCGATAGTTTTTAATCTGGCTCCGATCGCAGCCGCAAACTTTTATAGCGGACTCGTGAAGTTGTCCGGGGTTGCGACCTCCGGTCGGATATTTGTATCGAGTTTTTTCGGAGTTCTTTTTAAAATACGATTTACGTCACTTTGTGTTCGAATACTGAGTTTCGGAGATAGTTTTAAGCTTCTGAATGTTGGCTGGAACAGTTTTATGCAGATATAGTGCAGCTTTTATTGTTCCGACCGGAGTTGTGCTGCGGTTTGCTTTGTGCCGATGTGTTGCTCGTGTTTAGATGATATCCGAATCTAGCTTTGTGTGAAGTGCTGTTATCTGCTATTATGGTTTGTGCTCAGAGAAACCCCACTATCTGATATTGATATTGTAATAAAACTAAAAAATCCATGTTGTAACAAAATATTTTTCCTTCAAAATGAAGGTGGTGAAATACGGCGCTGCAAGGCTGTAAACAAACTGCCTTTTTATATTTTTGTTTTGAATGTACGCGTATGGGTCCCTAAAACTACGATGATAACATTATTGGAATCCACAAACTCTTGTTAATCGATACGCTTAATGAAATCAACTCCGTTCAACTATAATATAATTGTTGGAGAAAATACGACTTAAGGCTCTTAAACAAACGGAAGGGGTTCGAAAAGCAATTAAAAGCAATGACCCAAATAAAAGGGGCTTTTAATAATAAATCAATTTGATTCGGCGATTTTTTTCACAATTTAAATGAACGTGAAATATTACTTTACCGTTAGAAGGAAACGGTTGATTTTCAAAAAGAATGGCTGCGCCTTTCCTTTTTGTTTCATTTCAGGTTTTGTAAAAAAGCTTCTCGTTTTTGTGCTGGCTGTACTAAGGTAGCTTATTAATGAAAATATGGCCGATGCTTTTAAGCATAATGGCCAGCCGCCGGTAATGTCAGATACTCGGAAAATTATGTGAGTGAGGGTTCTTTACTTGTACTCATTTGTTACCGGAACAAACGCGTAATATTCTTGATATTATCAATTTGAACCCAAAGGTACCTACTCACTGCTTACATCTTAAAGTAAAATGTCACTTATCCCTATGAGCGAGTAGCTCTACATAAAGTCAGTACATTACACACGGCCCATTTACTGCTCCGTAAAAATCCATCCAGTCTGAATTAGGTTTTCGGTTTCGGTAAAGCCTGAGTGGTTTTATCCGCGGCTAACGCACGTAGGTCCCGAAGGAAGCATATCTGCTCCTACACTGCGATAAATTCACTGCAAACAAAGAAAAAAGGCGGACTTGGCCCCAAATATATCATTTGAAGTGATATCAGGGCGGGCCAGGCGCCGGCGGGGGTGAGGCGCGGCGCGCAGGGGCTGGGGGGCGGTCGGATAATGCACCAGTATAAACTTTGGTCCTTCCACTCCATTATTATGTGGCGACAGTCGCCACACTAGCCGTACATTACGTGCGCCGTATGGTAATCGTATTGATGCTTTATTGGATGGCTTAGTGAGCCCGCAATGTATACCTACTTACCGGCATTTGACACAGGAGCTTTTGTTGGAATTTTTTATTGTTATTTACAGTCCTTTCAAATTATAATTTATAATCTGAGCCAAACCACCAATTTAAATCAACTGAACTAGAAAGTTTGAACAAAGTCGACGAAAAAACTTTAAAAATCATAGCCCGGTTTCCGACCGCCAGCAAACATCGCGTTTGTGCAGGAGTTACTGAACTATGGCTATTCGGGCTAATTTAAAACTCGATAAGGATCGCTGACATGAAAATCATGTTATATAAAAGCGTTGCATGCGCCATTTCTATTTACCGCACAATTTATCATCGCCGGCGTGCAATTTTGCCTTCATCGTCCTGCAGATTAACATAAGGTGGACATGAAGTAGGGTTGCCACGCCAAATAACTTTTTAGGAACTGCTCGCGTGTTTCGTGTTCAACTTTCTGAGTAATTACATTAATTATAAGGGGATTGTGTATAATTAAATAGTCATACCGTCAGCTCGTCAACACGTAACAGTGTTTGAAAAGATAAATTCTAAATCTTAGTTGATGGCTGACGCGGAAAATTACGGCCTTTGTTTGAAACTTGTAATTTACTTAATATTTATTAGAAGACGAAAAGCGTATAATTATCGTTAGTCTATATTAGTCTATCAAAAACAAAGTACATGTAGGTTTCTTGCAATCCCTTATTTCCCTTGCTTACCATACCCAAATTTATCACCACCTGTTTAAAATATTTGGTGTGACGGCGTCGGCGAGTATAGTGCCTGTGCCTACCCTACCGTCTGATTACGTGGCGGCCGAGCAATTTCCACAGCACGTCTAGAAGCCGATGTCAAAGGGACGTCCACATTGCACGCCGCTCCTTTGAGCGGCCATCTTCCCGACTCGCTGAAAGTAATGCACCTTCCGCGGTTATTAATCAAAATATACTGTTTTTGGATTTCACTTAAAATTTTGCTAGATGAACAGGGAAAAAACTTGAGAAAGATTATGGTTTTATTTTTAACTTTAACCCGCGTCGCGGAGGATCTTTTTCTCGTCGACAGACAAAATACAGCCCATGTTACTTAGGGATAGTCTAGCATCCCAACAGCGATAGAATTTTTCAAAACAATTCTGTATTGCCAGAGCCTTTAGGATACAAACAAAAAATGTTTCCTCTTCATATAGTGTAGATTTATCTACAAAACGGCTTTGTTGAATCATGTGTATTGTAAAATAATTCATTGACATCCTGCACTACTACATACAACATCAATCGCATTACTCGAAGAGATGCATCAAACAGCTTTGTGACAACAAACAGCCCTGTCTTGGTACCTACATAGATCGGTGCAACGATGCATACGATGAAGTTTGAATGCATTCTGAATGGCAGAGAGACGACAATGTGGACTCGATCGATGGCCCAGGTACACACAAGCAGAACCGATCTCCGATCTTTTAGCGACGAACCAACAATAGAAAGTTAGATGATAACCTTAAAGAGAGAATTTACTCGTATATAACGTTCTAACATAACCTTAAAAAAATATGGCCTTGGAAGCTTGAAAAAGTACCTCCTACGCAAATCAGAAGCCGTAATCAGTTCAAAGTGGTCTGTAACCTTTAGTCAATTATCAATTCACGGCATATAAGTAGGACATTTTCTTCAGTATAAGGCTTCATTGGGTATTCTTTCAATTTCAAGGTTTAGTTATTACTATGACAGTTTTTGAACTAGGCTATAAATATATTTTCTTAGAACTAAATTTAAATTAAGTAGTTTGTTTTAGAATGAACTATCAATAAATATGATTACTCGGTATTATTAAGCCCAGTAACTGTTTGTATTCCTAGAAATAAAATCATAGTTACGGTTTTAAAATATATTTTGATAAGGAGTTAGGCAGAAAGCTGCCTTAAGTTTAAGATTCGAATTAGATCTAGATATTGATTTACTTATCATAGTAAGTAATCTGTGTGTGTGTGTGTATGGTTATAGCTTCTTCACGCTCAAAGGGTTCAATGGATTTAAATGAAACTTGGCAATAACATGCATCAGAAAAATATATAAGCTTTTTATTCGGGCTTGGGAAGTAGTTCCTTCAGGAAGCGGGTGAAACTGCAGAGGCCAGTTTTCTGCTGTCTCTTGAGCTATTTTAATAATGAACATACATTTAATTACTAATTCTACATAAACATACCTAAATCGTTATTCATAGTGTCAAAGTCCAAAGACACTCAAAGCACTGTTTACGTTGATAAGTGACTAACAATCCAACACTATCAAATTATGTGTGTGTCCGCACGTTCGCAGTATAATTATTGCAAGTCCATCTAGCAGTTGTCACCCATCCAGCCAGGCGTGCAATCAGTGCCGGCGCATTCAGGCTAACTACGTCAGTGACGTCACGCGCCGGCCATCTTGTTTACTACAATCAGCCTGTATACCCGGCTTCATTCAATCCCCCATTCATTGGCATTCCGCATTCTACGTTTATAAGTGATTATGATCAAAGGATCGGGATAAATAAATTCTGAGCTTCCTTTGTGCTTTATACCGATAGGAGATAGTTTGTAAGTTATTATGACAACTTTGTGAATCGCAAATTGATGAGGATAGTTCCTAGTTTTTGGTATTTATTGACCTTCTTATTTGGTAAAATCGAGTGGTTTGAATACCATTATGGTAATATGCTATCTTCCTTTACTTGGTAATATTCTAATTTCGTTATTTATGCTCAAATACCAACAAATAAGGGTCATAAGTTTGTCAAGTACTTAAGTCACCTAGAATTACGCTCGCGTACCTGAGCTAGTGAAATATTTCAAATATTCTGAGCAGCATTTTCTCTAAAATTATAACTCGACTTTAATTGCCATATGAAGAAATAAATAAAATGTTTGCTCTACCTAAAGTAACACTAATGATATCATTAAAATCTTGATGATACGTTTATATTTAATCAAAAAACTGTCAGTATAAAAATAGCAGGCATAATGATGTTTGTAAGGCGTAATTTATTTTGAGTGTAATTATTTGCGTTTGTAAAGCAGGATCGATGAGCAACATTGTCTCGCGGCGCCGAGCCAGCGGTAATTGTTTCAGGTGACGCGCGACAAATGCGCGTTTGTTTTCACCCTTATTTATTCCCTGAATTCCGTTCATTGTTCGCAAATAATATCGATGTAAAATGTTAATGAGAAACTCAATGTTTTGCGCGGTTTTTCATTAATGATTTAAAGTATTTTGAGGAAATTTAGAATATTTATTAGAATGTTACACACAATGTCATTGATGCAAAAGAAAGTTAATGAATACTTTAAACGGTTTTAAAATAACTTTGTACTGACCTACTTTAAATCTACTTAGGTATACTTATTTTGGGTGGAAGGTAAAAGGAAATTAATGTGTTATTTTAGGAACAAAAGTGAGGGTCCTTGGACCCAAATCCAGTGATGTGTTGTTTAATTGTACCTACGTACGTGTACTTTACTAAAATATTGATGTATAGACTAATTCAATATTACGAAAGCCGAGGGAATATTACTTAAATTGCGTAGGTAATATATTTCAGCATCATTCAATACGTTAAGCCGCCATATTTTCTGAATACCTTGATCATAAATTATACGATACAGAGACCAGCTATAAAATATTGAGAGTAACTGGATAAGAACACGATGTACGAGAATATACATCTTAAAGTAAAATATATTCTTCATGAGCTACAGTCTAAGCTGATTCTGAAATTCTCTGATTTAAAACCTGGATGAAATGGAGATAAGTCACCTCAGTAATTCTGAAAAGTTTCCATATTAATCAATTTTCATTTAAGAGTAGCTTCCAAATGAGACAAAATGTTTGATAAATAATTGTTACAGTTAAAACGCTTTTTGATCTTGTGATATTAATTCGAACATTAAATACTGGGAATGAATATTACAACTCGCTTGAAACACCAGTCACAACTGACATATTTCTGGTTGAAAATGTACGTCGGAATATCTAGGTGTTCTGGTTTATATATCGTAGGGATACCCTACTTAGGGTTCATTACTACAGTAGCGTGGCAGCTTCCTTATTTAATATGTGGAACGAAAGGATTTGTTCACTCGACTGCGTAAGTGAGGGTTCAGTGTTTGCATCCTCAAGTTCAGGTAAAGCGCCACGGTTTCATATAATTTTGCCAAACAATTTGTTTTTGCCCCAATCAGGAATTTTGGGTCTGTTGATACACGTTTTGGTTTACTTTAACGGTATTTGTGTTCTTAAATAGTTTCTTAGAGCCGTTTCGAAATATCTCAAATGTTTACATTATTTTTGTGTTTTTAGCAATATTTTCTAATTCTTGACAATCAAATAGTCTCCTTATTTGGTTGTTTATTTACCTTGGATTCTTCTGCCTTAAAAAGGTATTTGAAAACAAAAGTATCATTGTTGGCACTAAATACCTGCCATTTTCCAACTTACAAAAACGATTTGGAAAAATTGTCAAATGGTGCAGATTTTTTACCGCCGCAGAACAATGAAGGTCACAATAAGGAAAAAGTCAACCAACACAGCAGGAATGTATTTGATGGCGCGCGATTAACTATAATGATCTGATCGATTAATCTTTTCCTTTCCCTCTATTTCTTTCTTTCCTCTGATGTATTGCGTATGTTTGGCAACGCGATATTTGAAAATAATTGTGCGTTCACATCTGTGTCGGATATATGATTCAAACGAAATCTATTTCTGTTAACGTGCTTTTAAAGCGGAATTTCGAACGGTTGCGAAACTGGTAAGGTAATATGTGTCTACTTAATTTGGCGTAAAATTAGGGTGACCTTATGCCGACGTCATTAATATTAAACTGTTATGTTTGGCCCTTTTCGTGCAATGAGGAAGCAATATCACGTTACGTGTAATTATGAATAGGCATGGTGAAGTATTTCAAGCTAATTATGACAAATAAATATCGTATTATTTAACTTGGGACTAGGTTCATCAGTATAAGGGAACGGTAATTTGTTTCTCAATATAACGTCACATAAGGGAACAAAAAGTAGAACTTTCAGTGTACCTACAAACTAGCTAGAATAGAGCACATTTGTCTAAAGCCCTTGATTCACTTTTGACAAACGAGCCTCATTCGATTTATTTCGGTCGCCAAAATATAAAAAGGCTTTCAGCGAAAAGATTTTATTTTTAAATAATAAATGAGTGAGCTCTTGATGTTTAAGTACAATTCTCTTTCAAGTGGATGTCCAGACCTCAAAAGCTGGCATTTTTCAACATTTTTCATATGAAAATGTTGACATAATTTTTGGCGTAATTAGAGTGCACGTTTAAATGTTTCGGTCCTTTGCATAAATTACCTAGTGGAGGTTGCGAGCTGTGTTTTTTGTGTTGTGTGAAGGAAAGCGGGTATCATGGTGTTACCATGGCACTTAATGTGCTTTTAATTTTTCATGACTAATTGGAAAGAGAGAAAAATATGAAATCAATAAAACAACAAAACAGTAGTTATTAAGTCAATGAAACTGTAATATTACATTTTAAAAACGGTACCCGAAACTCTTCAGGAAAATTTTACCTAGGTAACAGGTGTAGTCTTGAACAGGTCTTTTAAGATCGTATGAAAAAGTTTAGGAACAAATACTTAGGTACAGTGAAACATTACCGTTACGAGAGCCTTTGTCGTGTTATAAATGTATCCCGTAAACACAGAGGCGGCGTCTAAGTACCTCATTACTGTTCTAATATATTATAATGTTAAACACAATTTTATCCCGTATTTATACTCGTGTGTAAAACGCGCAGAACATTATGTACAGTTTTGTTACTTTGTATGTTATTTCCACGATTAATTATTATTTGTCTATTTACTTTCGCGAATTTATAGTGTAAGGAGTAGATAAGTTTGAAAATAACACCGGTAGCCAAAAAAATATGGAAATCGGTTATTGTGGTATAGGTACCTTGTATGTGATGCGAAGGAATGAGGATAATATTGTGATGAAGGTTTTAGGCATGACTTTGCATGGATATGGTGGAAGAGGACGACTAAAGAAACGATGAATGGATCGTGTGAAAGTTGATTTTGCTAGAAATAATGTTACTTGTGAGATAATGGCAGATAGAGGAGTATGAAAGACGACTCAGAAATAATAGTTTCAAGTTTAGTTTTTTTATTAAAATGGTTTAAAAGAAATATTACTATGGTCTTCTTTTAATAAAATAGAAAAATCTGCTATTCTATAAAAACATTTAAATTAAAACATTTTTTAAATATTCCAGCATAGATATTCTGAAGTACCTGACATTTTATTTTACTAGCTATAAAAATCTGCTGAAGCGTTTTTAATTTATTATCAATTAATAACGATACCCGGCGGTAATTTACCTTGCTCTTAGATATAATTGACTGAGTTATTATGTTTTATATTCGATGTTAAGTACCAATTGGAGGAGTGTATATCAAAGTGAAGATTCCGAGTATTGGCTAATAGCGTTAATAGAGACGTTGATTGGAGATCCAACTGGTAATTAAGCAAATGAGGAAGTAACTGGTAATTTTATGTCTTTAATAAATGTGTTGCCTCAATTTTATGTTCCGTTTAATGCTTCGGTAATGTAAAATATTAATCTAGTGAATCCAGTTTAAGTATTATCTCATTATAAGAGTTTTTATCAAGACGGCTTTCTCGGAGCTTTTGGTTCGAATCAAAGTTATAAACCCTGTTAGATTTGCGAGGAAATTAACAGTTCGACATAGCCCGGAAAACTGCGGAAGGCTAGTCGATGTTGCAAAAAATAGACGAATGACTTTCATCTAACTTGTACTACTCGAATCCTAATGGAGCCTTAGTATAAGCAGAAAAAATAGAAAATCAATTACGTTGAAAGTCAATTCCAATATTATCCAAAGTTTTTCTTGAAATCATTCCTTCAGTCACCTGAAACGACACATTATTTTGATATTTATGGCAAATTCATTCATGTGAGCACATGCTTATTGCAAAAGACTTTAGTCGTCAATTGTTACGTATTGATCGTATAACTTGTGTGTGTTTCCTCCGTGTATATGTAATGTTTGTCACTCACACATAGCGGTACTATAGCGATGTTTGCACCGTTCTTCACGTCAAATCAAATCATTTTGTTTGCGGTGTGAATATGTATCGGTTACGTTTGGGCACGTGTCTCCGAGCAGTTCTTGCGAAGCTTGTGTTGACATTCGTCATCTCTCTGTTGGTATGGGAAATGTTAAGGGATAATATAAATATTGCTGAGTATGTGTTCTGTTTTTACGCTACATTTGACTAGAGACGCTGTTATTTTGAAATGAAATGTTTTTTGATACGAAAAAAAATACAAGATGTCAAGTAAACACACAAAGAAGTTTTAGTTGAAACAGAACCATAAAATTTTGATTCACAAAGTAGTCTTACTCGTCGCGTCTTCAACCCACTTACAAGTACTATACTATAATCTTAATATTTATCTGAATGATGCTGAATTTTAATTATAAGACAATGTAACAAAAAACCTTTTAGTCTAATCTTATGTTCGATGCTCTCAATTTTCTTATTTAATAGGTTTTTATTATTTCAAGAAAAAATAGACGTTACCAAAGTAGGTATGATCCATTAATATTTTCGGGATCCGTTAATGAATATTAACGAACGACCTCCTCTCCTTTTTGCTCACAATATAACAAAGATATCGTCCAAAAAATAATGGTCTTAACATATTTCGTGGGTTCGCACAAAGGTCTAATTAGCACAACACATTAATCTGGATATGGCGGCGTGGCGGCGTAGTCTGCGTCCCACGTGATAGTCGGACAAACGTTTTCTGATGTCGCCTGACACGCCTAATTAACACTGACCTTTGACCAGCGGGTATGGAGCGAAACATGGATTTACGAGCCACGCTCCGCCGAGCCTTCGTGTGCTCTATCATTTGTATAACTATTTATATGTATTTGTAGAGATAGTTTTTCGGTAGTACCATGTAACATGTTTGTGTAGCTTTGATAATACAGGAAAAAAGAGTAGTTAAATATAGAAATGTTAATTTCTGTATTTGAATTTTTAAGTTGTTTATTTTACACATTAAATAGACGTCCTATTTAACATAGGGTAGCTAACTTTTTAGTCCTGTTACAAATTAAAGCTTGTTTTAAAGTATTCTTATCCATTTTATTTGGACAAACAATTTTAAATTAGAGTAGCGTTTCATCGACAGTGGCGGACAGAGCAAAAACTAAATTAAAAGTTTCTTTACGTCGTTCCGTGTAACTTCCGCAATCAGAGGCGAGCTTAACTTAATGAGCAACTCTTGCCAAACCAACTTAGCGATACTAAAAACATTTAAAATGAATCTGTGTAAGAAAATGCATATATTAAGCGAGAGCCGGCGTCTTACCCTCTGCGGGGCGCGCGGGGTATAATAAAATCTCCATAATATATCGCGGGGCATCGCCTAGCGTAGCCCTGTCAGTGGGGGCACAACTTTAAGCCAAATTTCCTTTGTTAAGTATGCCGTTTCACTGACTTTTCAGTGAGGATTATTTCAGCGGATGGATGGTGGGCGGGGATGAACAACTTTTATTGCGGGCAGTTAGCTTTATGTGTTTTCCTAGAAGTAGCCTCGTGTGGATGTAGGATATTCTAATGTAATATGCAAAGCTCGAAATGAAATGATACAACATTTTCCCCACACGTGTTTTTTGGGATTTTCCTCTGTACCGTAAAGTGCAACTAACTGCTAATGAAGTGAATTTATCAAGTCATATAAATCTTGTGACAAATGCGACAATAATTGTCTTGGGGCAGTTTGCATCACAACTCCGGAGTCAGATAAAGTGCGGCCAGTTGCGACAAGTTGCGATTGCGGTCGCACAACTAGTTGTCAGTTGTTTGCGACACTTGCACATACTTGATCAACTACCAACTGACCGGAATGGCGTTTTATGACTTCGGACTTCTGAGTTTTGAAGCTTTATTATGCGATGCTGTTCTTGACGCGGCATTTGATCAAAATAATTGGGTATTTTTGAATTTTATGACCGAATTTATAATCTCGAGTAAAACTCCACCACATAAAAAGCATGTTTACACGTAAAATACTCACAAAAAATAAAAACAGATGAACTACAAAAACGTATTTTAATCCCGTTCAAAACAACATGAACACCACAATTATGCAGCGCGAAATCTCATAAAAGCGATTTGTATTTTTTATAAATAACCTCACAAAATCGTATGGCACAGCTTTTTGCGTAAAATTCTTTTTTTTTCGCAAATTTATTGCGAACGGCGTGCGTGCATAGACTGTTATTGGACAATATTTTCCGCGCGATGCCTCGAACCAATGAGCAGCGCGTCGATATTAAACTCAAATGCTCACATGAGTGATGAAACAAACGCTCTGCTGAGCGCCCCTCCAAGGAATTATTCATAAGTAGTGAGAGCTTGCCTATGAACAATACCATCCAATACATGTTTGGAAACGTCGAGGTCATACTTAAGGCATATGTTTAAGTCTTTGTTATTTAACTATGGAATTCGTTCCACTTCTGAGGCTATCATATAACTCAGAGATACGATCTATAAAAAAAAATTGCACAATTAAGAGTCCTAGAAAAATGTCAAGCTCTAAGATTGCTAACATGAAGACGTCAAGATAAGCGCAGCTATTTCTTAGTTAATAATCCATCATGCTCCAGCGGGATTTAATTAACGCGTATCACGCTGTCCCCGGCTCACCCACCTGTCCTTGTTTCAATCAGCCCATGTTAACGATGGGCCCCGCCATCAATCTCACTCATTTACATTTTATTTCATCATAGAACACCTTTATTAAAAGTTTTTTTCTTTTGTGCCTTTCAGACATATTGATTTTAGGAGTTTTTCTTTCATTTCACCTTGGTTTCGGCTCTCGGGATGATGATTTATTTTTATTATAAAGTTGCGGTTAATCATACGTCTTAATAATGTAGATGTAGTCAGAAAGTGCAAAAACTAAATGTGTTAAACCATTTGTAGGTTTAGAAATAAAAAGGTTTTGCAATATACTGAATAAATACCTATATTTAGATCAGTTTAGTTGACCGCGTGTCTCCACGTGACATATTCAACGATCGCACGGCTGCCTTTTCCGCAGAAGAACTCCGCAATTCCTTTATTATCAGATTATTTTCTTTTACTCGAAGGCCGACAAGGAAAAGGGAAAGATAAGTTGACCAAATAAGTTCTCCTAAAGGTTTGGTAATTTTTGAAGGGCCGCGATCCTTATTCTCGGTTCATTTGAGATAAAAATAATCCTGATCGGTCGTGAGCGTGATTGGATCGATACCCGCCGAGAGCTTATCGTCATTCATTAAATCGATATTTGATTGCACAGCGAGTGCCGCGATCTGATCGCCTACGCTCTCAGTATTTTTATGAAACGCCTTTTTCAGATATTATTTTTTTCAGCACCAAACGTACATATGTAAATATTTATAATTTGCACGAGTGTTGAAAAGTACAAATAACAATTTAAAACAATTATCCTTAAAAAATCCGTAAAATTCTCGTGTCTGTATTTGAGTAGGTATCAAAAAAAGTATTTTCGAAATTTTATCTTGTTATTGAAGCTTGGATTTTCACAACATTTTTATAATAAAAAATACAAATGGAATTCTGCTAATTTTAAATGCATAAAGGCAAGTTATTTTCTGATAGCCATTGGCATTTGGAAATAGATACTATTGCTCTAAGAGGCACTTCTTACAGATGTTTTAGCAACAATATAATCACGGCTAATCAATACATGACACAAGAACATTATAGTCATGACAGGACCGGCTTGAACCGCAGTCGTCCGCGGCGCGCCGACCATCCGCCGGACAAATACCGTCGCCATTTGCAAAGAGATAAAAATTGCCAACACACGCACCGGGCGGTCGCGCCCGGCCAATGCGGGCTCAAACCGGGTAATGTCGGCCAATTCCCGGGGAATGTGGCCAGCACTCACGTCCGTATCGTTATAGGCGATGAAGCGGCATCTTGCCTATTTATCAGTTCGTTTGTAATTCGATTTGTACGTTTTTTGATGGTAGCGGTCTTGTACGCATATGTAACAAGTATGAATGATACGTGCGTATCACTGTGGCAGGAAAAAAGATTAAGGGCCCGATTCACAACTTCCAGACAAAGTTTTAGATAACTCTACATTTCGTAAATACTGCCGTAGAAATTTTGTCAAAATTTAAAACTTTTTCATAGCATTATTTGCCAAATGAAGAAATGGGTCTTTAATATTTTACTATTGGGAAAATGAAATTACCTTGACTTAACAAGCTCAAGTCTACGAGATTTCTTGCGAAGCAAATGATTATTTGGTATCGGACATTGCCCTTCCCAACACTTATCCGTGAACCGAAAGAATCGTATTCTCAATGATTAGTGGTTCACGACGTTAATGCGAGGCTGCACAATCAGGGTCAGGCGAGAGCGAATAAAAGCAAACAAAGCCAGGCGCGTGACGAGGGTCGACCACCCCTTATCTGTGCCTCCAGACTTCACTTGTGTTCAGAAGAATACGACTTACCCGCGCATTGTAATCAGGACATGTTTTAGTTTTCTGCTAAACTTAATGAGGTTCTAGGAATTTGATGTACCTACCTACAGACGTTCAAACATTTTGATACACAGCTTTAATGCCGTACTGACACATACGGTATTGAATTCACTCGCAATGACACAAGTACGCACATTACTCGATCCGTAACCGTCCTGAAGGTATATTATATACTTTCAGTAATAACATAATGTACTATTTAAAATCGTACACAGTACTTCCATTTAAAATTCACGAAAAGACCCGAAGAGTTCCATGCAAGCTTCTATTACAAACCCTATAAATAAATGTAGTGTTTCAGGTGCGAAAACAAAGGAGGGCGTTGATAAATTGTGTAAGGAATTTCGTGGGACCCGAGCGCCTGGGAAGATTTTCTTTAAATCGACTTCACTGCAGCTATACAGTATAAAATTGTATGTTTTGTTTGTTCACTAGAATATAAAATGAAGGAGAAAAACAAGATCGTTAATTAAGTGCAAGCGTTTAGTTCGCACGTTGCTTGCGGTTGCAATCTTGGTTGCTGTGTTTTTGCAATGTAGTGTAAATTAGCGTACTAATAAAGCTTGATCTTAGCTCTTATCTTGGTGCTTGCAAAATTATATTTTATGGTTAAGAGTTGTTAATTAGAACCAAAGTTAACTTCTAAAAGGAAAAAATTGAAATGATTTGTTATAACGATAAATGTATCTGTGGAACACTATACCATATATTTCATAAATTAAAAATACCATAAACTGGCATAAAGCTATAAAACTCAAAAAACAAAGTACTTTCGTAATTCTAAGAAGCAATTATCGCCTTTACAACAAGAGGTACTTAGGTGTTGCTTCTTTGATTTCAAAGAATACTTTAGGTTTTCCTATAAGTACATCAGTTTTAAGCGTATTTTCTTTTTAATGTGTCTATAAGTTAATCAAGTAATATGGTGTTTTGAAGGTAAAATACATTTCTTTACGAGTTAAATCTGGAAAAGTACCTATAGTCTGGTTTCATGTACCAACAAACTACTAAAACTTTTTATTGCTCTAAGCTGTGCATGTTTTGGACGTAGCTACTTATTTTTTTTATATTTGTACATTGAAAGGTTAACAGACATGTAACACGATGGTCCCCAAAGGATCGTAAAGTCTGTCTGTCTGTCACTGTTGATTTTCCACGTCTTCTTTTGATGTATCATTGTCTAAATATAAACCTCTTCAATAAAAGGTCGCTAAGTTGGATTACATTATGAATACTATTGACGATAAGAAATAGATTTCAATGTCAGTGAGGATTTATCTTGTAATATAGTTTTAAGACCATTGGATTAGTGAGTTTAATATGCAAGATTATAATGCTAAATGTAATATTAGATAAGATGAACTACAGACTAACTTTGAGGTGAAATATTATGATTAATGTACCCAGGAGGATTTCAACATGCGTTTAAGAACAAAAAGAATAGGCACAATTAATGCAGTATCAGTACGATGCGGTATGATGCAAATGATTAATGTTTAACAGGAACGCAGTAGATAGTCCTAATTACGAACTAAATAAATAGAACATTTAGACACTTAGCGCCTCGTGTCTTACCATCAATTAAAAGCTTCTATTCTTAGGCGCGCATTACATCTGATCATATCACAATAATTATTACAATAACCGCGTCGCCAACTCGTACATGCTTCAGTTGAATAATTACTCCAATAAAATGTAGTTAATGTACGTTCTTCCACTCATGGCTATATTTGCCAGCTCTTCAAAGAATCGCCTGCGCACATTGTACGGCGCCCGGCGGCAGTTAAACCGTTTAATGCCATTATTATGGAACTAATGCCATATATTTAGTGGTTTAGCGTGTCTCCCGGAACAATAATTGTATACCTTTCATAATAAATGTTGGCTACTTTATATTATAATTCGCCGTAACAGTTTTATTGGTTCTTTTAATACGATAATAACTCAATGTTGTGACGTAACGGTGCACGATAACTTGCATGTTACTTATATTGTATAGTGGATAAACGCTTAGTCCTGCTATTTCCCTTTTAGTGTGCATGTGTGTTCGTGTGTATATGAAAATCCTAAGTTAACATAAAACCAGAATCTATTCGTTTAGTATTTTTCCTTTAAATTCGGAATTCAGCAACCGGCTGTGTCAGCCGGTTACATATCACTAACTAAATTCTCCTACGTTGAACGTAGAAAATACCGGGAACCATGATATACAAGGTTTTAGTTGTACTGGGATAAATGTTGCCAGAGCTATTTACTTGCACATCAAAGGGTAACTTCATCTGAGTACTCATTTAATCTACCAGCATTGCTTAATAATTCGAGATTAAGTGTACCCACACCTGCATCACGCCAGTTTAACTGGCAGTCATTTCGCATATTAGCCTAAGTAATGGGTACTTTACATAGTAATTTAGTTTAGATTAAAACTGTTGGTAAGGGCGCACACGTTAGTTGTTTGTGTGCCGAGCGCTAAAATGTTGACGCTAGCGACACGCGGGCGTAGGGTAGCGCCACTCCTTACACAAATACACGCAAATCCGCTCACAAAGGGTGAAGCTAATAGGTATTTTACACTGTTTGTTAGTAACTGATATGTGGAAAATGTAGACATTCATTTTATTAACTGACTTTCCAAAAAGGATGAGGTTTTCATTTTGGAAATTTGTTATAAACTAATTTTAACCATTCTATATTTATTTGAAAGGATACTTTTTCTAAACTTACGATAAAAAAAAGAAAACAAAAACGTCGCGAAGCTTATAAAAACCCTTAGTTTGTTTCCGCAATATGCTTAAAACATATACCTAGTGAAATATTATTAGGTAAACAAACAAGCTGTAGTGCAAATACACGAGTCACACATCACAGTATCGTCGATATGCTAATAGTCTTTGGTCTCATCACTAGCAGTCAAATAACTCGGTTGCATTAGGCATATCCGTATAATATCGTCCCTATATCATTATACAGTGTAATGAAACATTCGCGAGTCAATAAGGCACTCATAATTCCCTCCCCTCCTCCGACAAGTAACATATTCGGCTATTATTAATATAAAGTGGGAACTGCGGGCTTTCGCGGAATATCTGTATTATTAATATCTCATTTTCTTACCCCATGGCATGCAGTCAGTGACGACACGTTATTTTCTTAGAATTTCACTATAGATGTTTCTAAGATAATATCATATCATACAATAGATGTTTCTAAGATCAGTCTGATAGTCGTGACGTTAGGGTTTGATGTTGCCGTATCAAAATGAATTGCAAATTTTATTCAGTCATTTATAAAGCGTGGATACTCTCAATATGCATCTTAATCCCTTGTACTTAGTACACATAATTTGAGCCTACTGTAACATCACCAGCTTAGTCGCATGCAGTCAATTAATCAAGATATCAAGCGTTAAATCTAGATAACTTATTACACACTGATAACTTCTGACCCAGATTAAGACATGAATACTTCGACGATTTGAATAGATTAGCATAATAATACATAGAAGCTGCGTAATATATTTGACTATGTGCAGTTTAATTCGCAGCTGAGTATTGTTAGGAGGCAGTTACTCGGTCGTTTGGCCGCACTTTCCTTATTTAATTTGGTGAAGGCGCACGCGACGTCTCAGTAGGTACGCAGTGCTCTGTCGCTCTCAATAAATATTTAAATTCAAAAGGCCCCGCTTCACATTACAAGTTACTCGGATCACTTTTAATTAAACTTGCAAGTTGATCGAGCCTCCACAGACTAATGACTTATCACGACTTGATTAATTTGTGATAACCCAAGTGTCGTGTTAACCAAGTTTTTACTTAACAAGTCTGTTTTTGTTGAGCTTCATATTAAGCGAGTTTTATAATGACAATGTGTTTATGCTCCAACTTGTGGAGGTTACGAGGGAGATGAACCCTTATCAGAGACGCAAAGTAATATTAACATTTAATAATATGCTAAGTCAAAGTATGATAATTATCTACCTTTGAATCGAAAATATTTTTCAGAAGTTGTTATCGACGGTGCAATCGCTTTTGAAAAAAAACCTTTCATGACTACCACGCACAAAAGATACGATGTCAATACAATAACTGTAGTCGACGCACAGGGCGCGTCAGCAGGCACGTATTATGTGCGGCGCGCCTGTCCGTCTGAGCGTTATCTTACTACGATAAAGTTTCCTTGTTATCTTTTATTAGCTTTACAACTTTCAACATCTCACAACAACACTAAGTTTTAAAATTGTAACAATATGTAAGCATCCAGCACAAAGCCGATAAGCCAACATAAAGGCAATACAAAAATCCATTCTACTTATTTAACTTTAGCACTTTCAACGCAGACGAATGAGTAAAGCCGAGTTAAATCAGAAAGTAAAGAGCCACATCATCTCGCTTCCATAAAATATAAGCAGGTTTCAGTAGGTATTACTAAAGGAAATAATATGCACAGTAATAATGAAACAACATATATTCCCCTTGATAAAATCCAACGTGAATGCGATAAAACCGCACGCGCGCCACCATCATGTATAAAAGCATTTCGCTATCCTATTTATTGAAAATCCTATATTCTTGCGGGAATGATAATTCAATTTCTTTTACAATACTGAATATATAAAGAGCAAGTCATATTTCAGGACCTCTTTGTCTTTTCTACTTTTGCGGGAATTCCGTTCCATTCCTTTGCAGATTATTTTATTTTGCTTTTTCCTGCTTGATTACACTAGAAAGTTTTATTTGTTTGTTTTGTATATTGTCGTATTCTTTTTACGGTGGACTGAATTCTGAGATAATAATGCCAGTTATAAAATCTCAGATTCCACGATAAACCTTTTATTAAAGCTAGCTGAATTCTGTGAGATTTTACTTATTACGTCTTAATAAATGATTTCACTCAACGCCACTCGTAGTGACAACTTGTCATCGGGGTCTCTCAAGGAGCTATTCTGGGTCCAATCTTCTAGAAGCATATCTTATTCATTGATAAATAAAATCTAAAACATTCCTAGCCTAGACAGCTGAATAAATTATTCACTTGAAATCTTATGAAACGCTCGAGTTTAAATAATAGAGATGGCAGTACAGCTCGTGATAAGTCTGTTATGTAGGTAAAGTAACGGTGACCACAGTAATTATAAAGTTTGTTAAATATGGCTTGCTGTGCACGTATATAAGCCGTAGTTGTAGCCGGCGGCGGGGGCGAGGGGCGGCGGGGGGCTCTCCAACTAACCACATGAAAGGTAGTTTACTGGCCATCCGCAGAGCGCGGTTTCATTATATTTTTAACTTTATGAACGTAAGTTCTGTGTAACTGTGTCGGCTGTTTCATCATACTTTAGGAGTTTTGGCGGTCAATTTAGTTAGCTTTGGGGCGGTTTCATTTTTGATAATATTATTTGAATTCTTGCAATTTAATCTGACTTTTTGAAACTTTTCTGTTGTTTATTGTGGCTTGTTAATTAATGTTGCTTGTTATGTTACTTGATATTATAAATAAGAATTTGTCTATTATTAGGTTTCTAGATTAATTTATAGTCATAAATTATGTACAAAATAAACTAATTAGGTAAAATACAGTCAAAATAACCTTCTGCTAACTGAAAACGAAGGATCTAATCTTTATAAAATTAGTGATTTTGTATTTAAACCAACATTATGATAATCGTACATAATGAAAAGTAAACAATGCAGACACGAAACTCCTTTGTTGTGGGAGTTATATCCGCGGTGGGGAATAAAAACTTTTATTGCTAGGCATCCCTTAAATTAAATGTTGCCGCGAAATGAAATACTTTTACGATGGCCCTCACTGAATAACACCTCATTTGTCAAACCGGTAATAAAGGCTAACTGACTAATGTTTATTTAAATGTTCACATTTTTGAGGACACGAAGTATCCGCGTGTATGGAAAATCCTGTAGGATTATGAGAGAATACGAAATTGAGTTTTAAATGATTTAATCATTTAGAAATAAACGATATCTAAATACCTTTCCATTTTTATTTAGCATTTTATAGACTCACCTATATCTTGTCTGTTATTTTAATAATATACCTAATATAATAGTATCAAGTAATTTTGCGCACATTTTGAACTAATTAGAATCAGACTGTAAATTAATTTGTTTAGCAGAATACTTGTCTGACTCGTGTAGCGAGTATTCTTGACAAGATGATTAGTTCCTCTTTTAGACCGTGCCTAAAATAATAATACCTACAAACTCACAAGTAATATTGAAAACATTATTATTTTAAGAAGACTATTATTATATTATATTTTCAACACTAAACAACCTAAACGATTATTTTCATGATTATTTTAACTATCTTTTAGTTAACTATAAATATTTCTTCGTGTACATTGAACGAACTCAGGTTCATGTCAACACATATCGAAGCTTCTCTTTAACTTATTTCAATAATAATTACTTAATTTAACTTCGTAAAATAATGAGCTTTATTTTATGGGTGCCAAAAAGATCGAAAAGCAGTATTTTAATATTACTTACTATCAAAAATATATTTTGTACTATCAACGAATAAGTTAAATTTTAAGATAAAATTAAAGTTGTTTGATTATGGATTTAACTTGTATTTTATTTAATTATGATTCTCTCTTGTTTTCAGGTAAGCACAAAACGCAGGTGCGACCCTCACTGCTCTCAGGTACCCACACTACTACACGTGTGACACAAAATCCTCTGGACTCCAGCCCTCGTCTTATCAAGTGCGCCATTTGTTTGCTAACCACATCATCTGACGTCACGTCCGTAAAGTTTAATTGCATCGCTTTTACTGCGCTATAAAAACAAGGCGGCTATAAATAGTCGCGACGCCGCGCGGTGGAGCACTGCGGCCACGGAGGCCTCACGACGGGCTCACGGCGGGCTCACGGCGCGGGCCCACGTCGTGGGTCTCGTCATAGCGTGATGATCGCGCGTGCAGTACCGGCCTCATAAATCCTAGTCTCATGCCTTCACATTATTTAACGCCGCTGTCACGCGAGCGCAGCACGGCCGACGTCATTTGTCGACACATTTTTATTTACACCATGTAAATAGGTTGCGATATTGCGACGGAGCTGCCATTCCCTTGCAACTGCTGACGACGTGTGATTACTTTCCCCGAACTTCAACTCCCTTTTGTAAAGTTCTCTGAAGTCGTAAATGTGGTTAAAGTTTTGACTTACAATGCACGGCGCTTGAAACAAATATGAAGGAGTATATTTTATTTTGTAAAATGTGACTCAGTCCTTGATTACTTTGGCAAACAATGTAGTTTAATTAAGAAAACACGTTTCATAATTAAAGGTTGTATTGAAGTTTTTAACAAATAAATCATAATTAACAATTAAAACTTCATTTCGGCGTCCGCTGGTCAAATATAACTTCCGGGTTACACGAAAAAATGCAGTCAACCTCATATCCCGCGCGCGGCCATTTTCTAAAGCAGAGTAATAAAACAGTTGGAAAATATAATTAAACTGCGGGGAGCAACTGCACGCTCAAATTAAACCTCGTTTGAGCGGCGGCGTCGCCCGGCGCCCCGGCGCCCCGGCGACCAGGCGACCGGGCGACCGAGCGACCCACACAGATTTTATTTCAGATAGCACTTTGTGACGCATACTATGTAACTAATCGTTGCCGTGATTGGGAAAGTTGCGCTGCTCGTAATTATGTGATTAGCTTGTATGTTGTAGCGGTATTCTGTACCGAGATGGAAAATCTACCCAGATCTTGATACGGAGGTTGTTACTGTAGGTTTAACATTATTTGAAGATATATTTGATATTTTTATTATAGAAATTAACGAGGCACAGACTTGATTTTTAGCATCATTGGTAGAATGCTTTGTGAAATCATTATCTGTCTTGCTTTTTCCCGTCTATGAGTATTCCCAGCAGGGAACACGTGTATTACACGGCCCGTTTCAACCAGGCAACCTATGATCAATTTAACATGGTTTCTGAAACATGGAATAAGTCGTCATGACAAAAGGGTCCCCAATCCACGGGCCGACCGCGGCAAGCATTGCATAGCCTTATGATCGATCGACCCTTTCGGCTATTACTTATTTTTATTCATATTTTGTGGTAGGTGAAAACTGAAAAGATGTGAATACGAAACTGAAATCCAAAAAAAACTGTTACTCTTTTTGAGCCATTTGATATTTCACAAAATAAACATAAATACTCTCGGGACGAGTGGAAAAACTGAATGGTAAGCTATTTTCACGGAAAGTTGAAAGCCGCTGAGTGACGCGCCGTGCCGGACCGCTTTTTATCGGAGGAAACTGCTAGATATTTCACAAATAATTCGCTGAAAATAAATTATTTTACTTTTATGTGAACTCAGCTCGTACTATATTGAACATTCCACTTAACCAGGATGCAATTTAACGTCTCGGTATTAAAGCTATTAATCACTTCTCGAAGACACGGACATGCAACTTCCATAAACAATCCACATATATTTGGTGTTACCGTTTATAAGGACAGCTCAGAAACAGGCGTCAAAAACAAAATTGCTTCCGCCGGCCGCGCTGACACCGCTTGATATGTCCCCGTAATAACTCCACTGCGAACTAAATTACTGGCGACGCACCTTCCTAGCTTGTAGTTAGGCTACCTTATGTCTAGGGGCTTAAGGTTAGGAATCGCGTGCGTGGTGGCGCGACCACAGTTGGCGGCGGTCGTGACAACTGCCCCGGTTCCCTACTGTTAGAGTGACGGGCTCAGTTTCGGCGACTGTTTTGAAGTTCCGACTTGGAGTTTGTACTAACGAGTAAATATTTTGTCGTGAACCTGTCACGAATTGAGCCGGTATTACGAGTCTAGGATTTCAGTATCCGTATTTTCATTTTTAGTGTGACATATTTCAGTGGCAAGTTTTGACTTTTATTCGCCCTGAAGGTGGCTTAAACTTTATGGTAGTTTATTACCTGTGTGTTGCTTCGTGTAACATTCGCTATTTGTTATACATATTTATAGATATTGCTTTGTTCTTAATTTGGGAACAAATAACGTAGGTTTCATTAGTAACAAAGCCTGGGCCCAATGAGTTAAGTCGTAAAGTCCCGGCTTAGGTCGGCGTTCGTCAACAAAGCGACATAGGCTGTTATCGCACCACGCAACTTCTGCTCAAACTGGATTATGAGTATAATGGTGCACGACGCGATAAGCTTCAAACTATTATAACTTGGCGATACTGCAATCTTTAACGCCTAAGCTCGGTACACTCGGTCTGGTCATAACTTTGCTTAGAATGCCTTTACATAAGTAACTTACTCATAGAATTACGTGTCTTGTGCTAAAGTAGCTTTACTTAATCATAGAGGATTAATAGTGTAATATTGATAGCATACAAATTAACACCATGAAAATTGATATCCCATCTTTGTTATGATAAAATAATCAAAAAGTCAAATAAAGCAAACTACGTAGTGGAACATTCTAGGACTGTTGTTACAGCATTACGTACGAGCTATCTGTTATGTTTATGTGTTGTCGTAACTTCTACCGAGAGACACGTTACGTTTCACACAATTCTGAGTTAAAGCTATCTTCATTTTATTTTACCGAGTTTTTTGACTTCTTGCGAATACAGAGGACGATTTTCTTCAAATATTTTGAGAAGCACGAATATGAAAGATATAAGTGTAGAAAATTATAAAGGCTAGCAAGAAAATAATAATTGCTACACGAATATGTTTTAAACATCTAACTTAGAATACTTAATTCTAGAGGCACCTCGAGGCGTCACAAACAACTTTAACTTAACACAACTTAAAGAAACTTATAAAAAGGTCTATGAATAATTTACTTTCACGCAGTCTGATAAAAGTTATATTGAATCGGGTATAATAGCATGCACGTTGGCGGTGCCTGCGCACTGCAGTTGATACTCTGATACAATTTGAGCCGCGATGTAGCTTTGTCAAGCAAACTGTCTTCAATCACGAATGTATCGTTATTCGTGAGAATACGTCGTTACAAAATACACATTATATTTTTTTACATTTTAGACGGTGTAAAAGTTTTATGCATAGTGGAATGTTGAATAGCTGTGACAGCTCATCTCTTATACATGTTATAAAATGGTTATATTTTGTTTTTGTCCAGATATCAGTTTTTAAAGTACTCGGAAGAGCTCGTGGCTAAGTCAAAGCCGCGCGGATCGATCGATCATAAGGTTAAGCAACGCTTGGCGCGGTCGGTCCGTGGATGGGT